>CAMQGK010000074.1:675000-722500 GCA_947000775.1 Pterois miles | reverse complement strand
TCCCCGAGGAGTCCTACAGGACTACAACCAACATGGCTACCAGTACGAGGGGACCGAGGACACGCCCCCAGCCACATGTAACTATACCTGTCCTCCTCTGTCTCTGACCTGTCTCTCAGGTGGTTGGGGCTCTGACCTGTCTGTCTCTCAGGTGGGCGGGGCTGTCCCAACAGGGACATCCTGAAGGTGGGCGTGTCCCTGATGACGTCAGCGCTCTTCTTCCCTCTCCTGGTGTGGGGGGGGGTTTGTCTTCCTGCCATTTGACGCCCCCCTGCTGGACGGCGCCCCCCTCAGACTCGTCTACACGCTGCGCTGCTCCGTGTTCGCTGCCGCCCCCATCGTCCTTGGTGAGTAGGACACCAACGAAGAAGAGTTGTAGCAGCCTCCCCCGTCTGTCTCACTCATCTGCCTCACCTGTCTGCCGCAACCGTCTGTCTGCCTCACCTGTCTGCCTCACCTGTCTGCCTCACCCGTCTGTCTCACCAGTCTGCCTCACCTGTCTGCCTCACTCATCTGTCTCACCCGTCTGTCTCACCTGTCTGCCTCACCCATCTGTCTCACCCGTCTGTCTCACCTGTCTGCCTCACCCATCTGCCTCACTTGTCTGCCTCACCCGTCTGTCTCACCCGTCTGTCTCACCTGTCTGCCTCACTCATCTGCCCACCTGTCTGCCGCAACCGTCTGTCTGCCTCACCTGTCTGCCTCACCTGTCTGCCTCACCCGTCTGTCTCACCAGTCTGCCTCACCTGTCTGCCTCACTCATCTGTCTCACCCGTCTGTCTCACCTGTCTGCCTCACCCATCTGTCTCACCCGTCTGTCTCACCTGTCTGCCTCACCCATCTGCCTCACTTGTCTGCCTCACCCGTCTGCCTCAGCTGTCTGCCCACCCTCTTCCACTTGTCTGCCTCACCCATCTGCCTCACTTGTCTGTCTCACCTGTCTGTCTGCCTCACCTGTCTGTCTCACCTGTCTGTCTGCCTTCTTCTCCATTTTTACTTCTGCTCACCTGTCTGTCTGCCTCACCTGTCTGTCTGTCTCACCCGTCTGCCTCTCAGGGTGGTTGGTCCTGGGCGTCAGTCGTCTCAGGTCAGGTGCGATTGGTCCTTTGTTTGATGACGAGGTGAAGGAGTCGAAGATTCACCAGGTCACCGTCCATCGACGCTTCGTATCTGACTCCACCTCCCTGTTCCTGATCTACTTCCTGCAGCTGGTCGTCATGGCGATGTACCTGAGCCAGGAGCAGCTGAAACTTGTCCCTTTGTTGACCGTCGTCTTCGCCCTCGGACGGTGAGATTCAGATAAAACCTTTAATTAACGGTTTCGCCTTTAATTAAAGGTGCGTTTGTTTTATGTCTCCAGCCTGGTTTACACTTTTAATTAAAGGTGCGTTTGTTTTATGTCTCCAGCCTGGTTTACTGGGTGGCTGCAGCTTTTGACAGCAGCGTTCGTGGCTTCGGCTTCGGCCTCTCCTTCCTGCCGAGTCTCGCCATGATGGTCGCCAACTTCTACTTCATCTTCACGGTGGACGCGGCGGGGTCCGTCTTCAGCCTCCCGCCTCCCCCTGGGGAGGTGTTGACTCCACCTGCTGGCAAACAGAGGTTCTGGGGATAAGAGCTGATCGGTAATCTATAACCTTCCTGTCAGGCTGAAATATTTAACTGATCAACTTTGTCTTTTTAAACTTTTTTTTTATAAACTGAAACTTAAAAACAGAAAAAAACTGTATAAAATAAAAAAAGTTTGTTGCTACAGTTTTATTCTTTTGACCACCTGGTTATTGTTAAGCCCCGCCTACATTAACCCAACCTAACATTTACCCCCGCCCACTTGTTATTTAGCCCCGCCCACCCCATCACATGTGTTTCATTCATTTTTACTAACATTTTCAGAAACAGGTTTTTTGGTCTTTTATGAAGCTGTTTGTGAGATTTTTAACTGTTGATCTGCTTCCTGTTTACTCCAATGTTTACTTCCTGTTTATTTCCTGTTTACTCCCTGTTTACTTCCTGTTGGTCCATTTTTCAACATTTTATTTTGAAAAAAAATGTTTAGTGATCATTAAATATTTAATGCTCTAAAAACTTCTATCAGTACCATAATTCACAATAAAATTCTTCAACTTAACTTCCTGTGTTTTATTATAAGATAATAAGATAAGATAAGATATTCCTTTATTGGTCCCACAGTGGGGAAATTCACAATTATGATTAAAATGTGATTTTAAATATCAGTGATCTGATCAGTCTGTATTGATCACTGATCGGTCTGTGTTGATCACTGATCGGTCTGTATTGATCACTGATCGGTCTGTATTGATCACTGATCGGTCTGTGTTGATCACTGATCGGTCTGTATTGATCACTGATCAGTCTGTATTGATCACTGATCAGTCTGTGTTGATCACTGATCAGTCTGTGTTGATCACTGATCAGTCTGTATTGATCACTGATCGGTGTTCGTCAGTCACATGAAGCTGCTGTTGTTGATCCGGTTGAACCGGTCAGACTGACAGTTGACACTAAACAACAAAGTGACACCTGCACACAGGAAGTACTGAAAGTCTGGCTTCAAAATAAAAGCACCAAGGCTTCAACTTCAGTAATGAGTTTTACTGTTACTTCCTGTCTGTGGAGAATATTTATCTTTAAAGTATTTTAGACGCCTTACTAAAAAAGAATATGAATCATTTATTTATGCTGATAATTATATGATAATACTGTAAGGTTCTATCAGCTGGATGTTGACTTCCTCTGAAATGTTTTTAATAAACAGCTCTCTTCCTGATGTTAATCAATCAATATATGACGTAACAAACACCTGAAAAGGGAGTCATGCAGATATTCAATCACTCACAGTTGTGATCAATAACATCATCCGCTGCTGGACTGAAGCTTCATTAATGTTAAAGAACAGAGTCTGATTAACAACATTGGCAGGAAGTACATCCAGGTGAGACAATAAAAGCAGATGAGGTCAGTTTCATAATAAAATAATGAAACTATCTTATTTGATTCGTGAAAATAAAGTTGAAATAAAGAAACCGCATCACTTTGTGACAGAGTTCTGTACTTTAAATGAGGTTTTCATATGTTGACTGAAAACTTCAGAAAATGATCCGGGGTCCGATGTCAGACCCTGACCCGGAACAGCCAGAGAGGAAGTTCTGACTTCAGGTCGGGCTTTTATTGTGAAGGCTCAGGTGTGCTGCGGTGAGTGCAGGTGGACTCCGCGGATACTGGCCGTCTGGAGATGACTGGCCGAATGTTCACCGCCTGAAGCAGCTTGTGAAGTGAAGGAAACACGTCGCGTGTCCCGCATCGATCCGTTGAAGCGGGTCCGCATGGAGCCCGCGGGCGGGAGGAGGAAGTCCTGCCTGCTGCGGCTCCGAGACAACTGCCCGCTCCGGAAGCTCCGCAGGCAAACATACAGTCAGTATCGGAACCTTCAGCTGGGCCACCCGGTCCATTCAGGAACAGTCAGGCTTTATTGAAGCTTTGTTCAAGTTTTAATCCGGTTTTATAAATGACGTGTTTCACAGGTCGTGAGTGTAGATCTAAATCTGAGTAATGAGCTTTTGTTTTTCACAACCTGGAACAGCTTAAAGTCACGAAATCAAATAATAAAATGATTTCCACCTGTTCAGATCATTTAAAGATGATTATTATCTAAATGTTGGTTTTTATTTTCAGTATTTTATAACAGCTGCATATTAATGCTACACCAGGAAAACTGAAAATCGTTACAAGATGTTTTCATGTTGTCATGACGTACAGACGCACCACGTTATGCTGAGGAACGTCTGACAATACAGGCGACTGGATTATATGGTCGTAACCTCCGGGTCTGAGAAGTGAGGCCCTTCGTCCTGGCCTCCCGCCAGCAGGGGGCGACTCCTCTGGTTCTATGGAAGTCAGCAGATAATGAGCCTCAGTAAACCTGGGAAATGTGGCAGCATACCCACATCTGTTAGGACAAACTGACCTCTTGACCTTCCACAGATTTGTCAGCAGCACGCTCCTCTCCCACTGGCTCATATTGGAACAACATAGGCCCGCCTACCAGCAACCAGCCAATCAGAACAGTCTACTCAGAGCCCCTCCCACCTCCCACCAGCTGCCAGAATGTCTGTTTTCCCGACCAATCACAGGCAGCCGCAGGTGAGCGTCCAGCACAACCGGCAGACCTACAGTTTACAGTCGGAACCACACTGTTCGTTCTTCTACCGATTCTACTCTCTGACCTGCAGATGTTCACATGGAGGAAGAGAACCAGGAGAACCAGCAGAACCCAGAGAACAGAGCTGAGGACAGTATGGGTGAGGCAGTCAGACAGACGGTTGACTTCTATTAGTATAGTCTGGTCTGAGAAGAAGTCTGTAGACTGTCTTCTTCTCCTCCTTTGGGCGTTTCCCTCCAGGGGTCTCCACAGCCAATCAGCTGCCTCCATCTCATCCTGTCTCCTGTCTCCTCTTCTCTCTCACCAGCTACCTTCATGTCCTCTTTCTCTACATCCATAAACCTCCTCTCTGGTCTTCCTCCAGGCCTCCTGCCTGGCACCAATTTATTGACTATCTGTCCTCTGGACATGTCCAAACCATCTCAGTCTGGCCTCTCTTTATCTCCAGAAGCTCTACCATGTTCTGTCCCTCTGATGGACTCCTTCCTGATCCGGTCCATCCTGGTCCCTCCCAAAGAGAAGCTCAGCATCTTCACCTCCTGTCTTTTCCTCAGGGACACTGTCTCTAAACCAAACAGCATCGCTGGTCTCACCACCGATGTTGTTGTGGTCTGTAGACTATTTTAACATGTTTAAACCTGAAGCTGCTCTGAAGATGTTCTGATGAGCTTTAACTTGTTATATATTATATCAATTTAAATTATAGTCATGTTCAGTTCCTCTTATACAAGTAAAATTCATTATTGTTTAATCTCTTTTTATTGTGAAGGAAGTTGATCTCAAAAACTATCTGTTGCAGACTTGAAGGGTTTAAAAATTTGACCACGTACCGATAATAGCAAGGCTACGTACCAATAAACAGTGGGGCTAATACGATAAACAGCGGGGCTAATACCGTTAAACAACGGGGCTAATACCGATAAACAACGGGGCTAATACGATAAACAGCGGGGCTAATACCAATAAACAGCGGGGCTAATACCGTTAAACAGCGGGGCTAATACCGATAAACAACGGGGCTAATACCAATAAACAGCGGGGCTAATACGATAAACAGCGGGGCTAATACCAATAAACAGCGGGGCTAATACGATAAACAGCGGGGCTAATATCAATAAACAGCGGGGCTAATACCGTTAAACAGCGGGGCTACATACCGATAAACTGCGGGGCTAATACCGATAAACTGCGGGGCTAATACCGATAAACAGTGGGGCTAATACCGATAAACAACGGGGCTAATACCGATAAACAGCGGGGCTAATACCGATGAACAGTGGGGCTAATACCGATAAACAGCGGGGCTAATACCGTTAAACAGCGGGGCTAATACCGTTAAACAGCGGGGCTACATACCGATAAACTGCGGGGCTAATACCGATAAACAGTGGGGCTAATACCGATGAACAACGGGGCTAATACGATAAACAGCGGGGCTAATACCGATAAACAGCGGGGCTAATACCAATAAACAGTGGGGCTAATACCAATAAACAGCGGGGCTAATACCAATAAACAGTGGGGTAAATACCAATAAACAGTGGGGCTAATACCAATAAACAGCGGGGCTAGTACCAATAAACAGCGGGGGCTAGTACCAATAAACAACGGGGCTACATTCCGATAAACAGCGGCGCTAATACCGATAAACAGTGGGGCTAATACCAGTAAACAGTGGGGCTAATGTCAATAAAAAACGGGACTAATACCAATAAACAGTGGGGCTAGTACCAATAAACCGCGGGGTTAATACCGTTAAACAGCGGGGTTAATACCGTTAAACAGCGGGGTTAATACCGTTAAACAGCGGGGCTAATACCAATAAACAACGGGGCTAATACCGATAAACAGCGGGGCTAATACCGATAAACAGCGGGGCTAATACCAATAAACAGCGGGGCTAATACCGATAAACAGCGGGGCTAATACCGATAAACAGCGGGGCTAATACTGATAAACAGCGGGGCTAATACCGATGAACAGTGGGACTAATACCGATAAACAGCGGGGCTAATACCGATAAACAGCGGGGCTAATACTGATAAACAGCGGGGCTAATACCGATGAACAGTGGGGTTAATACCGATGAACAGTGGGGCTAATACCGATAAACAGCGGGGCTAATACCAATAAACAGTGGGGCTAATACCAATAAACAGTGGGGTTAGTACCAATGAACAGCGGGGCTAATACCGATAAACAGCGGGGCTAATACCGTTAAACAGTGGGGCTAATACCAATAAACAGCAGGGCTAATACCGATGAACAGTGGGGCTAATACCAATAAACAGTGGGGCTAATACCAATAAACAGAAGGGCTAATACTAATAAACAGCAGGGCTAATACCGATAAACAGCGGGGCTAATACCGATGAACAGCGGGGCTAATACCGATGAACAGTGGGGCTAATACCAATAAACAGTGGGGCTAATACCGATGAACAGTGGGGCTAATACCAATAAACAGTGGGGCTAATACCAATAAACAGAGGGGCTAATACTAATAAACAGCAGGGCTAATACCAGTTAACAGTGGGGCTAATACCAATAAACAGTGGGGCTAATACCAAAAAACAGTGGGGCTGATACCAATAAATAGTGGGGCTAATACCAAAAAACAGTGGGGCTGATACCAATAAACAGTGGGTCTAATACCAATAAACAGCGGGGCTAATACCGATGAACAGCGGGGCTGATACCGATAAACAGTGGGGCTAATACCAATAAACAGCGGGGCTAATACCGATGAACAGCGGGGCTGATACCGATAAACAGTGGGGCTAATACCAATAAACAGCGGGGCTAATACCGATGAACAGCGGGGCTGATACCGATAAACAGTGGGGCTAATACCAGTTAACAGTGGGGCTACAGCTACGTACTGACAAATAGCTTCCTGTTTCAGATCTGGATGACAACGTTGACCCTGAAACTGGAGAAAGAGCTGAGGGATGACCCCGCCCTCCACCTGTAAACAAGAGCCCCGCCCACCTGGACGATCTGATCTGAAGAGTAATCAAATTTCTGCTTTTATTTTGTACCTCTGAGAAACAGGAAACCACACCTGCAGCAGGTGTTTGTTGTTCCAAAAGCTCAATTCCTAAACTTTTGTAGAAAGGTTTTTATTTATTCAGTTCAAACTTTTCTTCCGACCGTCATGTCAGCTGATTACCCGTCATATTATTATTGATGGTTTTATATTCTGATGTACTTAGTTTAATAGAAGCTGGTGCAGTGAGTTTTAGCGCTATATTTTATATTTCATCTGTTTTATCGGTTCAGTTTTTCTCCTCTGGGACAATAAAGTAACTTTAGTTCAGATGTGGTTCCTCGTCCTGTTTTTTTCTTTAATGTCAGTTTTATTCACTTTTTTTTAGTCAGAATTCAAAACTTTTAATAAATGTACAACTGAAACAGATTTGATCTTAATGATCTGTTCTGGTCTGAACAGGTCTCAAATTAACAGCACTGGTCTGACTTGGACGGGAAAAGTTTTATTGGAAAAGAAAAAAAATGTCACCATTTAAAAAAAAACTTAAATATTCTGATATGTTCATATTTACAAGGCTTTTATGTACAGTAAACATTATTCCTTTCACAATAAAAGTCTTGGAAATATTTTACTGCTGCTGAACCTGCGTCTCTTCTGATTGGTTAATATCATATGTCTTTCTCATTGGCTGCTGCCGCCTCCGTGGGCGGAGCCTCGTCCTCAGAGCTGGTCTGACGAGCCGCCGTCCGAAACAAACGCATCAAATCCCGAAACCGGCGAGAAACCTGGAGATACGAGGAAGAGTTACTGACACACTCGTCAACCAATCGCAGCCCAAACAGAAGACAGAGCAACCAATCACCTCGCTCGGAGTCTTGTTGCCAAGCAGAGCAGAGATCGCCTGGAACGTGTTCTGATTGGCTCCTTCCTGCTGACACGCTGTCAAAATAACTCGATCTGCTTCTCTGAGAAACAACAACAGGATTAAATAGAGTCTGAACTCCTGCTGCTCCTAACAGCAGGAGAGAGGAGACCTGAGGAGGAGCACAGATTTAAATATACAGTGTGTACTCTCCAGAAACGAGGTGGAGCAGGAGGTGTACCTGGTCCAGAGGATGACCTTCTCTCCGCTCGCTGTCAGGGAAATGTTCTTGGCACAAACCGGGGGATCAGGAGGAGGACTGGGCCGAGGAGGAGGAGCAGAAGAGGAGGAGACGATGGTGGGACAGGTAGAGGAAGTGGTGATTGATGTGATGGAGGAGGAGCAGAGAGAGGGCAATGAGGAGACAGAGGAGGTAGCTGAGGTAGAAGTGAGGATGGAGGAAGTGATAGGAGTGGAGATCATGGAGGAGGTGATAGAGGAGATCATGGAGGGGGTGGAGGAGGTGATAGAGGAGATCATGGAGGGGGTGGAGGAGGTGATAGAGGAGATCATGGAGGGGGTGGAGGAGGTGGTAGAGGAGATCATGGAGAGGGTAGAGGAGGTGGTAGAGGAGATCATGGGGGGGGTGGAGGAGGTGACAGAGGAGATCATGGAGGGGGTGGAGGAGGTGACAGAGGAGATCATGGAGGGGGTGGAGGAGATGATAGAGGAGATCATGGGGGGGGTGGAGGAGGTGATAGAGGAGATCATGGAGGGGGTGGAGGAGATGATAGAGGAGATCATGGGGGGGGTGGAGGAGGTGATAGAGGAGATCATGGGGGGGGTGGAGGAGGTGATAGAGGAGATCATGGGGGGGGTGGAGGAGGTGATAGAGGAGATCATGGGGGGGGTGGAGGAGGTGATAGAGGAGATCATGGAGGGGGTGGAGGAGGTGATAGAGGAGATCATGGGGGGGGTGGAGGGAGGTGATAGAGGAGATCATGGGGGGGGTGGAGGAGATGATAGAGGAGATCATGGAGGGGGTGGAGGAGATGATAGAGGAGACATGGGGGGTGGAGGAGGTGACAGAGGAGATCGTGGAGGAGGTGACAGAGGAGACGTGGAGGAGAGATAGAGGAGATCATGGGGGGTGGAGGAGGTGATAGAGGAGATGGGGGGGTGGAGGAGGTGACAGAGGAGATCGTGGAGGAGATGATAGAGGAGATCATGGTCATGGAGATCAAGGAGGTGGTAACAGAGGGAGAGGTAGAGAGAATAGAGGAGGTGCTGCAACCCCCCACCACCTCCTCTCTCCTACTCCTCTTTACCACCGGACTCTGCTCCTTCTCAATGCTCTTCCTCTCCTCTTCCTCTTCATCCTCCTCCTCATCATCCAGCTCCTCCTCTTCCTCCTCTTTCTCATCAATTAGAGGGAACGAGCCTTCCCATGATGCACCACTTCGATCTGTTGACAGAAGCAACACAGTCACATTAAAGATCATCGAAGAGACGAAACTCTGCTTCTGACTGACAACAGCTGCAGCCGCCATCTTGGACTGAGAGATGTCACTGTTCACAGTAGTACTACACATTACTGCTAATACTCGGTACTGCATAGTGTTATACATTACTGCTAATACACGGTACTGCGTAGTGTTATACATTACTGCTAATACACGGTACGACGTAGTGTTATACATTACTGCTAATACACGGTACGACGTAGTGTTATACATTACTGCTAATACACGGTACTGCATAGTGTTATACATTACTGCTAATACACGGTACGACGTAGTGTTATACATTACTGCTAATACACAGTACTGCGTAGTGTTATACATTACTGCTAATACGCGGTACGACGTAGTGTTATACATTACTGCTAATACACGGTACGACGTAGTGTTATACATTACTGCTAATACACGGTACGACGTAGTGTTATACATTACTGCTAATACACGGTACGACGTAGTGTTATACATTACTGCTAATACACGGTACTGCGTGGTGTTATACATTACTGCTAATACACGGTACTGCGTGGTGTTATACATTACTGCTAATACACGGTACTGCGTAGTGTTATACAGTACTGCGTGGTGTTATACATTACTGCTAATACACGGTACTGTGTAGTGTTATACATTACTGCTAATACACGGTACTGTGTAGTGTTATACATTACTGCTAATACACGGTACTGTGTAGTGTTATACATTACTGCTAATACACGGTACTGTGTAGTGTTATACATTACTGCTAATACACGGTACTGTGTAGTGTTATACATTACTGCCTGTGTAGTGTTATACATTACTGCTAATACACGGTACTGTGTAGTGTTATTTTTTTACTCTTTGGTTATACATTACTGCTAATACACGGTACTGCGTAGTGTTATACATTACTGCTAATACACACTACTATGTAGTGTTTTACGTGTACAGTATTTATTCAACACAATCAGCCTAAACTGGAATCGTGCTCTCTGGTTAGTGCTGCAAGCGTTCAGAGTATTCAATGAATCAAGGATCCAAGGACTCACAAATCCAAGGATTCAAGGATCCTATGATTCAAGGATCCAAGGACTCACTGAGCCAAGTATTCAAGGATCCATAGACAAGGATTCAGGGATCCAAGGATTCAATGATACAAATATTCAAGGACTCAATGATCCTTGGATCCAAGGACCCAGGGATCCAAGTATTCACTGATCCATAGACTCAAGGATTCAGGGATCCAAGGATTCAATGATACAAATATTCAAGGATCCATAGATTCAACTGTAACCCAGGACAGGAGATCCAGTGACATACCTGGCTGTGGACTGTCATCATCCCCCTTCAGGTCCAAGTCTTTGTCACCAGGATCGTCATGGGCGGAGCTTATTTGAGAGTACAGAGGGTCCAGACTCTTCATGGCTCTGGACACCCCCCCAGAGGTCTGGACAGGAAATGAACAGGTGAATCAGACATGTCAGGTGATTGTGAACCTCATTCACACCCGATGAAACATGGACAACAGACCTTGTTGCCATGGCAATGAGAGCATCCTTTCCTCCGATGTCTGCGCATCTTCGCATCTGGACAGAGACAAGGCCAGTCCTTATCTGACCAGTCGCAGTCCTGGAACACATCAAACAGTCTTTATCTGACCAATCGCAGTCCTGGAACACATCAAACAGTCTTTATCTGACCAATCACAGTCCTGGAGCACATCAAACAGTCTTTATCTGACCAATCGCAGTCCTGGAACACATCAAGCAGTCTTTATCTGACCAATCACAGTCCTGGAACACATCAAACAGTCTTTATCTGACCAATCGCAGTCCTGGAACACATCAAACAGTCTTTATCTGACCAATCGCAGTCCTGGAACACATCAAACAGTCTTTATCTGACCAATCGCAGTCCTGGAACACATCAAACAGTCTTTATCTGACCAATCGCAGTCCTGGAACACATCAAACAGTCTTTATCTGACCAATCACAGTCCTGGAACACATCAAGCAGTCTTTATCTGACCAATCGCAGTCCTGGAACACATCAAACAGTCTTTATCTGACCAATCGCAGTCCTGGAACACATCAAACAGTCTTTATCTGACCAATCACAGTCCTGGAACACATCAAATAGTCCTTATCTGACCAATCACAGTCCTGGAACACATCAAAGAGTCTTTATCTGACCAATCACAGTCGTGTTCTGTGTTTCAATTGCAAACTCCACCCTGAAATTTCTGGTACTTTCATAAAGTACTACCCACAACCAGGGCCTTTTGGGGGTAAAAATCATTGTGTTTCAGCTACAGAGACCAGGGTCTAAATTCGAGTTCCGGGGCCATTTTACCACCAAAAAAGTCCTAGTTGGGAGTAGTACTTTCTCAAAATACAGTGATTTTTGAGGTGGAGTTTGCAGGGATGACCATCTATGTTTGCTGAAACACACACTGCCATAGAAACGCAGACAATAGCTGGCTCAAGGAACCTTTTAGTTCCATAAAAGTAGTTCCAGGGACTAAAAGGTCCCAGGAGCTTTTGGCAGAAACATAGCTCCAGAAAGTACTATCCCCAACCAGGAACTTTTTGGACCCTGGTCCCTACAGTCAACCTGAGATGAGTTTGTCCAAAGGTTCCTAGTTCCCAAGGAAGTTGCTGTGGTGAAAGGAGGGAAAGATCACTAAAGGTACCCCTTCATGTGTGTTTTCAGACCTTGTAGTCAATCTTCCTCCTCCGACGCCGGCCTGTCATTGGTTGGATCTTATGCCCCTCCTCTTCCTCTTCCAGCTCTGGGAGCGTCACTTCCTCGAAGCCGCTGGTAGCTCCACTACCTGACATGTGGCCGACACCCTCTGCACCATCTGACCCTGCCCCTCCGTCCTCTGGCCATTGGGCTTCTTCAAACTGTCCAGGGCGGGCAGGAGGTGGGCGGAGCTCATCAAAAAACACCCAGAATTCAGCCTGTAGATGGGTGTGGCCTTTCAGCAGCGTGGCCATCTGAGCCTTCAGCTGAAACACAACCAGACACATGCTGATCAATATTATCAATTATCAATAATCAGTTGTTATTGATACTGGTTAAACTGGTGTCTGTGAAGTTGGTGTACCTCGTGGATGCTGGTTGGACTCAGGTCTGGACCGGTCTGCAAAGCTTTGATGATCTTCTGATAATGTGATGGATTATCTCCAAAACTGATCTCTAACTGTCGCAGGAAGCGGCGGCTACGTTCAAACGCCTGCTGCTCCTCAAACTGCAGTCGGGACACAGAGTTGCATCAATGATAAGTAATAAGTAATCAACAACTTAGCAAGTATTTACACAGATATACAGTAAAGTTATTATGTTCACTGACTTCACAGCTACAGATAAACCAGTAAACCATCCTGTGATAGACATAACTTGTAAACTAAGCTGTGATCAGCTTCATTAGAAACAGATTTATTGACCAGAAACAGTTCAGCAGGTTGTACAAGTTACTGTGAACCACATACACACACCTGCTGTGATACACCTATGATACACCTGAACTGCTCACCAGTCCACACTGCAGTGCCTGCTCAGGATGTAGGAATGCTGCAAAGTCTCGGAGGAGGTCGGTCCGGTCTCCCAGGATGCAGCGCAGTTTCCTGAACAACAGTGTCACTTCCTGTCCTTCTCCCATGTGCTCAAAATCATTCAGCAGAGACACAAACTCCTCCACCTGCCCAGGTATGTCCTGCAGGGCCTCCCGCACCTGAAGATGCACAGTCACAGTCACCTACAGATACCTTCATCAACGTGAGTTTGCCATGTCTCTGAGGCTCCTGTGATTACTGTTGCTATGGAAACGTTTCTCCTTAAAGAGGCCTGCCCCCCGTTCACACATACAAACCGATGGACTGGGTACCCCTCCAGTGTTACTGGGATGGCGTATCAATATAAGCTTGTTACGTGCATAGTGTCCTATCAAAATAAACATCTATTTCACAGAATGTTAGGTTTAGGCAACACAACTACTTAGTTAGGGTTAGGAAAGGTCATGGTTGATGTTAACTTCACCAACTTTTCGCTCATGGGACCAACGATACTAACGACTCACATGACTAGTGACTCACGTGACCCACAAGACTGACGATACTAATGACTCGTGATTCACGGAACTGATAATACTAACGACTCACATGACTCGGGACTGACGATAGTAACGACTTATGTGACTCACAGGACTGACGACACTAACGACTCATGTGACTAACGACTCAGAGGATTGGTGATGCCAACGACTCACACAACACATGTGACTGACGATACTGACTACTTCCGTGACTCACTGAACTGATGATACTAAGAACACAGGACTCTCTTGACTGACGATACTAATGACTCATGGGACTCACTGGACTGATGACAGTAATGATTCCTGTGACAAAATAAGTCAGCATTACATTTAGTTTCACAAAACACAGGTCTCCAACTCAACTTTGTAAAAGCTTTAAACACACCGATCACTGCTGTAAACAGCTTCAGTGTGTTGTGTAGTATTGTGTAGTTCGGGACAGTTCAGTTGAGGTCTTTGTTGTGCCACAAGAGGAAATAAAATTACAGTACTCTGTAATGTAAGTACAGTACTCTGTACGCTACAGTAAAGATAAGAAAAGTAAAGTGCTAAGCTGTGCGAGCAACCAAGAGGAAATAAGAAATAAATGTCCAACTTAATAAGTGTGCTCATTTCGTTAATGAAAACTACTAAATATGTTTGTCACCATATCAGAACTGCAGCAGCAGCACCAATCATGATGCCAACAGATCTGGTCTGAAGTGGCTTGTACGATATATTTACAAAAAGGTGTTCAGACATATGCGTGATGTTCTGAGTGCTGGCGGTCTCACCCTGTTGAGGTAACTTTGAGCGAACGCCACATCCTTGCTCTCCCTGTGCGGGTCGTTGTTCAGGATGTTTTCATCGTACAGCAGTAACAGCTTAGTGGCGTCTTTACTGTGACGCTCCTGACGACTCCGCCTCAGACCGCGAAGAGGTCGGCTTCGACCTGCAGAGAGCACAGGCTGTAAAAACACGGCAAGGGACCATTTAATGCTGATATACAGATCTATCAGAGATAGCTCTGACCTCGTCCTCGTCCAGGACACCTGCCACCTCCTCTGGGCGTCCCCTCTCCTGGTGGCGTCTCCTCGTCTCTTCCTGCCTTACTGCTCCTTCCCTCTCCAGACTCCTCCCCTTTAGGCCCCTCCTCTTCTTCCTCCTCCTCCTCCTCCTGAGAGCCTGGCGATGTCGGAGAGTGGTCCTCCTCAGAGTCACCGTCTGCACAGAGACGCCGTTCCGCCGCCAGCCAGGTCAGCTGCTTCATGGTCTCCTACAGGTCAGAGGTCAAAGGTCAGCTGCTTCATGGTCTCCTACAGGTCAGAGGTCAAAGGTCAGCTGCTTCATGGTCTCCTACAGGTCAGAGGTCAAAGGTCAGCTGCTTCATGGTCTCCTACAGGTCAGAGGTCAAAGGTCAGCTGCTTCATGGTCTCCTACCGGTCAGAAGTCAAACCTTCTAAAGAGGTAAGGAGTCAGTTACTTCACGGGTTCAGGTCAAAGGTCAAAGCTCAGGAGCTTCATGGTCTCTGGCTGTACCCGTCTATCCCTCCATCACCATGTGACTAATGAACAACAACGTCTTGTTTACCTGTAACTCTGGGACCGACAGCACCGACTCCTCAGATGCTGATGACATCACTTCTTCCTCGTCTTCATCCTGTGTGAGGTCATCAAAATCCTCCTCCTCCTCCTCATCGCCCTGCCGGTCCTGATCTTCATCCTTATCCTTCTCTCCATTCTCCTCCCTCTCTCCACCCCCGTCCTCCCTCTGACCCTGCTCCTCCTCCTCCCCCTCTCCTCCCTGCTCCCCATCTGCTCCCCCGCCTGCTTCCTCCACTCCACCTCCTCCTTCACCTCCTCCATCTCTCCCCTCTTCTTCCTCTCCACCAGTGATTTCTCCTCCATTCAAATGGACCACACCCAATGCAGTCCAGTTCTCCTCCTCTCCTGCACAGGACGACAGGGGGCTCAGTGTTGATGCTGAAGCTGAACTCTCATCCTCCTGGGTCTCCTCCTTCTGTCTCCCTCCTCCACCTTCTCTGCTCTTCCTCGTCTCCTCCTCCACCTGTCTCTCCTCCTTCCCATGCCTGTCCACCTCCTCTTTCATTGGTCGGTGGATCTCTTGCCCCAGAGCTTGCTGGGAGGAGACAGTAGGCAGAGCAGGTGGAGTCCACACCATCTGAAGGAGGAAGTATCCTGGCTTCACAGCGTCAGCTGAGCAACGCATTATGGGATTTTTAATGACAGGGTGGATCATGGAGGGGAGAGGGAGGAGGATGGGGACGGGGGCACTGCTTTGTTGCCTAGAAACGCTCTGCTGCATCCTCTGGCCAATAGGGAGGCAGGACTGGATGATGTCAGCACACACCGGGCGGGTAGGGACTGTACAAACAGCAGCCAATGGGATGGCACCATGGACTGGAGGCTGAGCCAGAGCTCCTGAAACAGCGGGGGAGTCGGACAGTAATGTTACACCGGGAGGAGGAAGGGACAGGTAGCTGATTGGCTGCATCTCCACCTGTCTCTCCACCTGTGAGTCTTCTGGGGCTTTGGCGAGTGGCAGCAGTGACGCATTGTGGGCCAAGGTGAAGAGCCGTCTGGGGCGGGGGGGAGGTGGGTGGGACGACTTCTTAAGCCAGGAGGGATGGAGCCTAAGGGTGCAGCCTGGGGGGAGGGAGGGGGGGTAACAGGTGGAGTTCAGTCGGGTCTTCTGGATGATCAGCTGACTGTTCTGCAGGTGATGACAACCATCAGAGAACCAGTTAGTGAATGGAGACACCTGCTGGTGAAAGCAGGTACTGAACTGTCACTCTTCTATTGGTCAGTCTGTGGTATCAGCCAGGTGATGTCTTATCTGACATTGGACATTAGACTGGACAATCTTCATAAGTTCTACTTCCCATTTGATCCCTCTGCTGCTCTCCTCACCATTAAAGCAATTTGTTTTTTTGGGGTGGAATCGAGGGTGGTGCAGTCTTCGGTGGGTCGGTCAGTCTGCCGGTGGGTTAGTCGGTCAGTGGATTGGTCAGTCGGTCGGTGGATCGGTAAGTGAGTCAGTTGGTGGACTGGTCACTGGGTTGGCCTCTATCTGAGGACAGATTGTAAAGCCCCTTGAAAACAGAACTGCCTGTAGGGTCAGGATGACTATTGTTTTGTTTCATCGAGTTACCTCAGCTACTATGTTTTCACCCTAACTATAATATTTACTTGACTCTTTATTATGGATGTTCAGTTTATGTTGATAAAATCCTGTAATTTGAAATAAGACTAGCAAATAAAAACAGTGAGTTCAGTAGCAGGTGTCAAGCTTCACACTGCTCTGGATCTGAACGTGGATCCAGTTTAGTCTGTCGGACCTTGAGCCAGTTTGGCATGTTGGGGGTGTCTCTGTCCACTGGGGGGCGTTGGTCTCCCGGCTGAACTCTGCTGCAGGCGAGCGGCAGCGGGGGGACGACTCCCTGCGTTAGGAACGCCTGAAAACACCAAGAGATGACAGAGTTTAACACCACCTGTCTAACTGCAGAGGAGACGGTTACAGCTGCTGATGATGTCAGTCAGTGTGTGCGATGATGTCACCTTGATGACACTATTATGCGGCGCTCTCGAGCCGCTCATCTCTCTAACGTGTTTCCTGAAGTTCCATCTATTCTTACAGAGCAGGTAGGAGCTGATCAGCTGATCTGACTGGACTGTCCCCTCGAAGTGTTTCAAACCCAGAACGATCAAACTGCACAAAGGCATCATGGGAATATTACCATTATTGTACAATACAGTGTATTTACAGTGTGTGTATATTGCGTAGTAGTGTCCATGTACCTATCCTCTCCTGCAGTGTAAAGACTGCGGTGGTGTCGAGTGTCGATGGTGGGATCCAGGCTGCAGACAGGAAGCAGTTCTGGGTATAGGAATACGGAACGTGTGGCGAACAGCCAGGCAGTGTTGGCGGGGAGCAGAGGGAAGGCAAGGCCTAAACAAAACCAGAACACAACTAGAACCAGAACCAGAAGAAGCTGCTGGAACAACCAAACATTATAAGAAATACAAAAACATTGTGTCTGATGTTATTTTCCCTCCTTACTGTTGGTAGCAGGAGTCATCCTAGGGAGCCAGCGTCTGGAGGCAGCAGGAGCAGGAGGAGCAGGAGGAAGCTCCGCTCTCTGCTCCACCTCTTGCAGGAGATCAAGCGCCCCCTGCAGGTTACCCACTCTGAAACTGCTGGAGAGAAAAACCTCCTCCTGACGGCTGGCAAACTGCTGCAGCTCCTCCTGGAGGTACAACAGATTTGTTTGTGTTATTGTTGCCTGTACTACAAAGAAATTTCAACATACCCAGGATCCTCTCCTTGTCTGGCTTCATGAACCCAAAAACCACGACCATGCTAAGACACACGACCCTGAGGTACTTAAATTCCCTCACTTAGAGCAGTGACTCACTCCCATCTACCATTTTCCAACAGAGAACCATGGCTTCAGACTTGGAGGTACTGACTCTCATCCTGACTGCTTCACATTCAACTACAAACCGCCATGGTGCGCTCTGAAAGTCACTGTCTGATGAAGCCAACAAAACCACATCATCTACAAAGAGCACAGATGCAATTCTGAGGTCCGCAAACTGGACACTCTCCTCCCCCCAGCTGCACCTTGAGATCCTGGACTGATGACAAAGGACAACCTGTGCGGTGGCCAACACCCACCGCAAACTTTGTGCCAAGGTTACGGAGGCAGCTCCCACTTTGGTTATACAAAGATCGGATAGCTCATAACAACACCCCCAGTACCCCATATTCCCGCAGTACCCCCCACAGGACTTCCCTGAGGACACAATTGTAAGCCTTCTCCAAGTCCACAAAACACATGTAGACCGGATGGGAAAACTCCCATGACCTCTCCAACAAGGGTAAAGAGCTGGTCCACTGTTCCACAGCCAGGTGGAACCTGCATTGCTCCTCCTGGATCTGAGGTTTAACAATCAGTCTGAGCCTCCTTTTCAGAACCCTGCCAAGGATATGGTCAAGGCTTCCCATGAGTCTTCAAACTCTGCCTCCTCTACGGAGGACGTGATGATTGGCTTCAGGAGTTCCTCAAAGTGCATCGCTCAGTAACAACCCCAGTCCGGGTCCGCAGTTCTCCTCCCCTGCTGAATACCACCTGAGTCAAGCCTTGCTTCCCCTTTCTGAGTTGTGTAAGTGTTTAACAGAATATCCTTGAGGCCAACCAAAAGTCCTTGCCCATGGCCTCTCCAAACTCCTCCCACACCCAGGTTATTGCTTTAGCGACCACTGTAGCTGTAGCTCTTCTGGCCAAGCCAACCAGTAGCTGTCTGTTGTTACCAGAACCCCCGGCACATCCAGTTGCCTTCGATTCAATTGTTGCCAAAAACTTCTTGAGCTTGACAGCTTCCTTCCTTGACAGGCACTGATGACCTTCTGACCACAACTCCTTGCAGCTGCTTCCACAATGTAAGCTTTAAACATGGCCCATCCGGATGTCATGCCCCCAGCCTCCGTGGGATGTGCAAAAAGGTGGGAGTTGAAGACCTCACCAACAGGGGCTTCAGCCAGTTCCCAGTTCACTCTCACTACATGTTTGGGTTTACTAAGTCTGTCCAAATCCTCCCCCGCCATCTGATCCAACCCCCAACGATGATCCTCATGATCCTCATACCTATCCCCAATGATCATTTGGTAGCTCTGCTCCTCTCTTCACCCAAGTATCCAAAACATTCGGCCTCAAATCTGATGATATGCCCACAAAGTCAATTATCCATCATTGGCCGAGGGTGTTCTGGTAGCAAGTACACTTATGAACCGCCCTTTTCCTGAAAATGGTCTTTGTTATAGCCAATCCATGACTAGCACAACAAACCCCCCCCCAAATGTTTTTCTTCTTCCCCCCCTCCCCTTTTCTCTTTTTTTTCCCCCTTACCGTTGAAGTCCCCACAACCTATATTCCTCTCTCCTCCCCTCTCCCCCATTCCCCCCCCCCCCCCTATAATTTGTGGACTTTTTTTCTCTTTTTTTGTTTAAGTATACAAACATCACACTCCTCTTCTCCCCCAACCCCCCCCCCCCCTCCTCCTATAACCCCAACACCCCAACCCCCCCCCGGCCACCCACATCTCTCCCCCCCCCCCCCCCCCTTCTTCCCTCCTCCCCCCCTCAAAAAAAGAAAAGAGTCAACCCCCTCCCCTTTTTTTTTTTTCCACAACCATTCCTTTGCTAGGAAGGACCCCCCCCTTTTTTTTTTTTTTCTCCCCCCCCCCCCCCCCCACCCCTTCTTTTCCCCCCCCCCAAAGAGGTTTCCTTTTTTCCTAAGCCCCTCTCCCCTTCCCCGTTTTTCAAAATCCCCTACCCCCCCCCCCCCCCCCCCCCCCCCCCCCTTCACCTCACCCCCATAACTTACCCTCCAAGTGGTGGGCCCCCAAAATGGCGGTTTTTTTTTTTTCTTTTTTACTGTTTCCCCCCTTTTCACATAAGGCCCACCCACCAGATGCTCAATAGCAAGCTCCCCTCCCAGGTCTGACTCCAGAAGAAGGCCCCAGTTTCCCTTTTCCAGGTGAGGTTCCACTACTCTTTTTGGTCCAATTCACAAAGGGTCACTGAATCGCTCTTGGTCTGGCCCCTCCCCTGAGACCAATTTGCCTTGGGAGACCTGACCAGGGGCTAATGCCCTGACAACCATATTAAGCATAGGATTGTTATTATTATAGTTTTTCCCTATAGGCTAATTGTGGCGTGTCTGACACTTTCAGCCTTCTTTTAGCTGCATCCCTGACTCTAGCAGTGTGTGAAACAAACTTGGAAGCAAATAAAAAATAAATATGAGTACATAATTCAAAGCGATAAGCATGCTTGCTTTCAAATCTAATAATCACCTACAGCATGCATAAAAGTACCAGTAGCAACGTAAGACAGTGCATACAGTTTGCAGGACTGTAAATGTATGACTCTGACGGATTCATTCATTTACTTTTTATTTGCCGGTTGCCCTTTCTGCATTTAGCCTGGAATATGATTTTAACTTTTTTCATATTTGCTTCATATTATTTTATAAGCCGTGCACTGAGCTCTGATTAGTCAGTAGGCAGTGTTTTTATACAAATTCATCTCTTATCTTAACCTGCTCTAGAGCATCATCATAAGTTACCATGGTGATCTGACCTGGTAAGAAGTGCACCACCATCCTAGGACTAAAATCCCGGGGTTAACCCTAACGTTACCTCGCTAATCCCAAATCCTTCCTCCTAGTACGGCTAGCATTTGTGTTGGTGTTTACTGACCAGGTAGCGTTTGGTAATGCAGGTTTCGTGGTTCAGGGCGTCCACATGGCGACTCAGCAGGTGAACCTGAGTTAGCAGCTGCACATGCTGAGAGACAAACACATTTCAGTCTCCGGTCAACTAAAACTCTAAATGCTGCAGTTTCTAAAAAAAAAAATAAAAAAAAGGTGGAATTAAATATCTGAAATTTGCTCATGTTCACATTGAAGATGAACTATATGCAAAACTAGAAGACACTATATGGGACACTAGAGGAGAGAGTAGAGACACTATCTCAAGCACTAGAAGACACTGGGGACAATATATCAGACACAAGAGGACACCATGTCCAATGGGAAGCAGATTGTCTCATGTACCTGCTGTATCTGCTGCTGTAGCTGCAATTTCTGGGTGTAGTCCAGATGTAGGGCGGGGTAGACCCGGCTCGGAAGCACTAAGACGGGAGTAATGGTGTCGGGTTGTGAGCTGGGTGTGTCCTTCAGGTTCATATTGTCACGGTGATGATTGGTTGTGTCCTGCAGGGCTCTCTTCTGCTGCAGAGCTTCATACTGTTTCCTGACCGTTCGCCTTCGCTCCGTTAGCATGCTGGCTAACGGAGCCTCAAAACTATGGACAGCAAAACAGGAGTTAACTGCTGTAATACAGGAAACCTTGAATAAAATGTATGGTGACCGAACATAGTTTGTTTCAGTAGAATGATAAAGAATGTCTCCCCTCGGCTGGATTCTTTCTTCATGTGTTCTGTGTGAAGAAGCAGCAGCAGAGGCCATTTCTCTTCCTCCTAACCCAAACAGTCACAGCACCTCTCTGCTGCACCGTCCCAAGAGGAGGACCCCCATGTGTAGATATAAAGGCTGGGCCCTTGTCCTAACACCATAACGAACCGGCATACCGGTAGACCGACTAGTTTGGTTCTGTAGAAGTCTACAGAAAATGATCCTACTTCTCTCTGATTTACCTCAGTAAACATTGTAAACATGAGTTTATGGTCTAAATCTTTAGTTTCAAGTCTTTTTCAATACAGCAGGATGCAGAACCAGATATCCACCCAACTGTATTGGATGTGTTTATACATGTCTATGTGTTTGTGTAGATGAATGATCTCCCATCCTGCATCAGGACTCTGTGCAGGGCTGTTACCGTAAGGCCTGTGGGACGTTGAATTTGGGTCCAGTCTGGTACAGAACCTCCACCTCCTGCTCCTCAGCTGCCACCTCCTCCTCCTCCTCCTCCTCCTCCTGGAGCTGTACAGGAAACTGACGTCAGCATTGTTTACCAAACATGCCAGAAAAAAGTCCTGATTCCTCACACAGTCCTGAATCATTACAAAGTCCTGGTTCTTCACAAAGTCCTGATTGAGCAACTAAAAAGTGAACTTGGTGTCTGCTCAGAATAGGGGCAAAGTTCTTGAGTTTCTGAAGTTGCTGAAAATGTTCTTGTAGTCCAAACCTCACTGGGAATGTCTACAGTCACAGTAGACACTTCTGTTCACTTCTGTGTACTGAGGAGCTTCTACTGATTCTGCTGACAGTTTTCTTTAGAGACGGTTTAGAACACAAATCACCAATTGCTGCTCATACAGAAATACACTGGCTGTTTGACTGACTGGTAAACAAGTAGCCTGTGTACCAACAGCGAGGTAAACAAGAGAAACTGTTGGTTACCAACAGAAATGGTCACACATGTATCTGAACACCCTCTACAAAGACAGGAATCACTAGTAGAAAACAGTAGACACCAGCTGGTAAAATCAGCTCAACTCACTGTATCAAAGAGCTCCTCCAGCAGCTCATTCACTTCCTTCTCTGAAAAAGAAGAGGAAGTGTTAACACCCAGGTCTGAGACCCTGGAAAAGCTCCTCCAGGCCTTGATCTAGACCCAGTCCACCACACCTACTGGTGATCTGGACAGCCCGGTCCGTCCTGTAGTCCTCCAGATCAGGTTCATCTAGGTCATCCAGGAAGTTGTACTCTGGGTCATCATCGTCATCACCTTCCTCTGAGAAAACAAGCAGCTTCAGTCAACTGAGAGGAAATGTTTCAATACTTTCTGATGAAATGAGGCTGACTTTTGACAGTGTTGCTGTAGGCCTGACCTCTGACCTTCACTGTCGGAGGCCATGAGACCCTGCAGCCACTTCGTCCAGTGACGGTCCTCCTCCCGCTGGGTGACGTTTTGCTCGTACATGTCAGCGGTAATGTCAGGGGCTAGAAGCGCCGCCTCCAGCTGACCCAGAGGAACATTAACTAAACGAAGTTTGGAGCGTGTGCGGTACGCCAAACCACTGGAGCCTTCCTGACGACTGTCACCATAATCATCGGCTTTTCTGTCCAGAGACTGAAGACAGGTAGAGAAACAAGTAGTCAATCAGACAGACAGATACATAAAGGTTCATGGGGAGGGTTACCTTGTTATAGGTGTGGTTGGGGCTGGGTACCTGGTTATAGGTGTAGGCGGGGCTACAGTCCAGCTCCTCCTCCACAGCATTCAGTCTCTCCAGGAAGGAAGACTCAGGAGCAGTGAGAAGGTGATGAGAAGTGCAGGTGGAGGTCATCACCTGTTCCCCCAGGTGTCCTGGAGAGCTCTAAACAACAGGTCAGAGGTCAGGGTGGCTGCAGGAAGTCTGAGGTTCGGGGTATATGCATGTGGTTTGAGGTCAGGGTACCTGTAAGGGTTCATCAATCCCCTGGTATGCCAGAAGTTTGGATTGAGAGCCCTGATGCATTCTGGGAGGTGAGGCCAAGCTGTCGGCATCACTGTGGAATGTCTGCACACACACACACACACACACACACACACACACACACACACACACACACACACACACACACACACACACACACACACACACACACACACACACACACACACACACACACACACACCAAGTTTCAGTCATTACCTGGTAACATCTCTCAACCCAGGGCCTGGTCTGACTCTGTATCTACCCTGGATCTATCCTGGGTCCAGGTAGATCTCTGTATCTACCCTGGATCTATCCTGGGTCCAGGTAGATCTCTGTATCTACCCGGGGTCTGGTCTGACTCTGTATCTACCCGGGTCTCCTCTAAATCTGCAGCAGTGAAAGGTCAAAGGTCCACCACTGACCTCCTCTGCCGTGTCGTCGTCCTCTTCTTCCTCATCAGGACAATACTCTTCATCTGAGGAGTCTTCATCATCCTCAAGATCAATGTCAACAAACTGAGGAGGCTGCAGGAGAGACAGAGTCAGAAAAAGAGAGAGAGAAAGAAAGAGAGGGAAAGACAGAGATAGATCGTCGCAGGTTTACCTTGACTGTGGCTGAGTTCAGAGCTGGAAGACTCCAGTTCAGGGGCTGTAAGCAGAGAGACAGTCAGACAGACAGACAGACAGATTAAACAGACTGGTTTTGAAAGTTGAAAGTATCAGAGATGATTGTTGGAGGTTGAGTTCACCTGTCCCTGCTGAACAGCCTGTTTCAGTCTGGATCGAGTCATCTTTGGCTCCTGATGGAAGACAGACAGGTTCAAACAAAGGTAGAGAACAGAGTACCTGAGCAGGTAGAGAACAGAGAACCTGAGCAGGTAGAGAACAGAGTACCTGAGCAGGTAGAGAACAGAGAACCTGAGCAGGTAGAGAACAGAGTACCTGAGCAGGTAGAGAACAGAGTACCTGAGCAGGTAGAGAACAGAGAACCTGAGCAGGTAGAGAACAGAGAACCTGAGCAGGTAGAGAACAGAGAACCTGAGCAGGTAGAGAACAGAGACCAAGAACAGAGAACCTGAGCAGGTAGAGAACAGAGTACCTGAGCAGGTAGAGAACAGAGAACCTGAGCAGGTAGAGAACAGAGAACCTGAGCAGGTAGAGAACAGAGAAAAAACCAAGAACAGAGAACCTGAGCAGGTAGAGAACAGAGAACCTGAGCAGGTAGAGAACAGAGAACCTGAGCAGGTAGAGAACAGAGAACCTGAGCAGGTAGAGAACTTCAGTGAAGACAAAAACAAAGAGCTAAAAGATGCTAAAAAGTGCTGTAGAGCTGCAGAGACGGAGACATTTATCAGTCTGTTCATAACCACCAGAGCCAGTTGACAGACGTCTGATTTACTGTTAATATAAGAATACAGGTTAATACAGCTTAAAGGATTTGTTAAAAGATTAAGATTAAGACAGAAACAAAATGTTTCCTCAACAGAGAATAAATTCATTTTGTTCAACTTGTCAAGCACCATCTTTGCTGTGGAACAAAGACGACGTGAACACTCACAAACATGGGCAGGTCCTGAGTGTCTCTGATGGCAGCTTTCATCATGGCCACCACACGTTCATGGGTAATCACCTCCTGACAGACACACAGCACGGCCGTTACAGACAGCTGGCACCAGCTCTTCAGCACTGGCATTGGAAAACACATATACTGGACATATTTTATTCTTTTTCATATTTTTACTGATTTTTTTCTATTCACTATTTATGTTGTGTAACTCACGTGTCAAACTCAAGGCCCGTGGGCCAAATTAGGCCCGGCACCTCATTTTATGTGGCCCATGAGGGCTTGAAAAGAATATATTATGCTTAACATATATTCAGTGGCACTTTACAAAAGTGCGGTGTCCTTTAACTACATGTCCCACAATGCATCTCCGTTTTGTTACACATGCACCAAAGCATCTCAATATCAGCGGTTTCCAGCAGCGGCGCTCTGGCCGAGTGACGGGGTCGTAAAAAATATATGAATATTACCAAAATGTCCAAGAAAAGCAAAGTTGATGTAGAGGGAAGGACAGAAAGAGGATCCATGTTAGTGGTTGATGGAGACCAGCCGGTATGTCTTCTTTACTACGAGGCAGTAAAACACTGTCACACCACTGTCATCTACCACATGATCTCAGCTGATCAGCTGCTGATCACTAACAGTTTATACGCCACAGACTGAACGTTAGATCAGAGCTCATTGATCTGTTGGACTAGAGTTCTGCCCCTCTCAACTCCCACCACAAAGTTCCACTAAGCTAATGGAATAAACTGGGTTTGATCATATTGGTGATGGTAAAAAAAAAAGACCTTCATTATTCACTAGAGAGTTATTTTGATCTCTGATGGATGAGTAATGATGAGGGTTTCTGAATCTCATAAATTCATGGATTTATGTTATAATAACATAGAAATGTGAGTGTGTGTCCACATACAGTACTTTTGTGTCTACGTGCTGCAGATATATTGATGAACAAGCAGGTGTTTTTGTTACTGAACTCATTTTTTAAATAAATTGTACAATACTTTCTGCTTGCAATTATTCTTCCTAGACTTCTGCTTTCAGAGCCAGTTATTAAATAAATCATTACTAGAACAAATAATAATCAAATGCAGAGGCAGTTTTGTAATATGATCAAGAGTAGATATATTAATATAGTCTGACAATTAGAACCGGCCCTCCGAGGAGAACCACGATGCTGATGAGGCCGGGATGAAACCGAGTTTGACCCCCCTGATTTAACTGTATGTGAAAACCTGGTTCTGATTCTGTGTGGAAACTGTGTTCTCCGTGTGTTAACTGTGCGTCTGTGTGAAACACTCACATGCAGGATGGCGCGCACGTTGCTGGATGTCAGGTTGTGCTGTTTGGATGTCCTGTCCAGGTCGATGTCCAGTCGTCCCAGTTCATCCTCGCTGGCCTCGCTGGCCAACACGTCAATGGATTTATTTAAACATGATCCGATGTGTTCACGTGTCACCGTGATGTCACACTTTACTTCAGTGTCACCTGAGACAGGTGTCTCTCTATCTGTCCTCAAAAATTTAGACTCCAGAGGACAAATGTCTTCTCGTGCTGGACGTCGCCTCTCTGTCCGCTGGAACACACAAGACAGATCAACACTATCAGTGATCAATACCACCAATGTATACATCATCATCTGATCCATACAATTCCATTCAATACGTATAGTGAGGACAGACAGGTCAGTAATAGAACTGTATAACTGTAAGAACTCAGATCATTTACTACAGTAAAAGTACTAATACTACAATGTACAAATACTTTGTTATGAGTAAAAGTCCTGCATTCAAAATCTGACTTCAATACAAGTGCTCATTATGCATATTAGGGCCGGGCAATTCAGCAATATTATATCAGTATCATAATGAGACTAGATATCGTCTTGTACTTTGGATTGTAATACTGTAATACAGTGAACCCTCGCTATAACGCGGTTCACCTTTCGCTGCTTCATGGATTTTTTTACAGTGTATTCATTGTGCTCTGAATCCTGATTGAAAAAGAAAGAGAGCCAACAAGGAGCCATAACGATGTTGTTCTCTGGGAGAAAGACTCCTGCTCAGCCTGCAGGTGAAACAGACGCTACAGCAGAGTGAGGACGGAGAGGCTCAGCTGGAGGGACTGTGAAAGACGCCAGTGACCATGTTTCCAACCTCGTATTCATTACTATACTTACAATACCCTTCTTTCAACTATCATAGTTATTTGTAAGAAAACGTTAATATTTTTATTTCTTAAACAAATTTTGGCCCTGAAAACAGGTTTTGATTTTTGGTTTCATTCTATAGTACAGTATTGCATTGTAAAATAATAGTAAAAAATAAAGCTGACTACTTCACAGATTTCACGTATCGCGGGTTATTTTAGGAACGCAACTCCCGCGATAAACGAGGGTTCACTGTATAACAGAAATGACTTTTCCTGCTTTTTCAGTGCTTTCAACACCATCCAGCCGACACTTCTGGGGGACAAACTGGAGACTGCAGGGGTAGATCACCATCTTACATCCTGGATACTAGACTACCTCACAAACCGCCCACAGTATGTGAGGACACAGGACTTCATTTCAGACACGGTGGTCTGCAGTGTGGGGGTTCCTCAGGGAACGGTTCAGACATGGTGGTCTGCAGTGTGGGGGTTCCTCAGGGAACAGTTCAGACACGGTGGTCTGCAGTGTGGGGGTTCCTCAGGGAACAGTTCAGACATGGTGGTCTGCAGTGTGGGGGCCCCGCAGGGAACGGTTCAGACATGGTGGTCTGCAGTGTGGGGGTTCCTCAGGGAACGGTTCAGACACGGTGGTCTGCAGTGTGGGGGCCCCGCAGGGAACGGTTCTGGCTCCGTTCCTCTTCACGCTCTACACTGCAGACTTCTCCTACAACTCACCAACCTGTCACCTGCAGAAGTTCTCTGATGACTCTGCTATCGTCGGCCTCATCACTGATGGGGACGATGGGGAGTACAGAGAACTTTCCCAGGACTTCGTGGACTGGTGCCTGCGGAACCACCTCCAGATCAACACGGGGAAAACTAAAGAGCTGGTGGTGGAT
This sequence comes from Pterois miles, assembly GCA_947000775.1. NCBI lineage: Eukaryota > Metazoa > Chordata > Actinopteri > Perciformes > Scorpaenidae > Pterois > Pterois miles. The sequence continues at coordinate 694,303 of CAMQGK010000074.1, read as the reverse complement.
TTCCGCAGGCAAACTCATCCCCCTCCAACACCGGTGAACATCCAGGGATCAGACATTGAGATGGTGACATCTTATAAATACCTGGGTGTTCACCTGAACAATAAACTTGACTGGACAACAAATTCCTCTGAACTCCATAAAAAAGGCCAGAGCAGACTGTATCTGCTCAGGAGACTGAGGTCTTTTGGAGTGCAGGGGACACTTCTGAAAACTTTTTATGACACCGTGGTGGCGTCAGCCATATTTTATGGAGTGGTTTGCTGGGGCAGCAGCATCACAGCTGCAGACAGGAAGAGGCTGGATAAGATTATCAAAAGGACCAGCTCTGTCCTGGGATGCTCTCTGGACTCAGTGCAGGTGGTGGGAGAGAGGAGGACGATGGCTAAGCTGTCATCCATGATGGAGAAGGACTCCCACCCCATGAGAGACACCATCAGAGCTCTGGAGAGCTCCTTCAGTGACAGGCTGCTACACCCTAAGTGTACGAAGGAGCGTTACAGAAGGTCCTTCCTGCCTGCAGCTGTTAGACTCCACAACCAGCACTGCTCCCAGTAGACCACATACACATTCACAACCAGCACTGCTCCCAGTAGACCACATACACATTCACAACCAGCACTGCTCCCAGTAGACCACATACACATCCACAACCAGCACTGCTCCCAGTAGACCACATACACATCCACAACCAACACTGCTCCCAGTAGACCACATACACATTCACAACCAGCACTGCTCCCAGTAGACCACATACACATTCACAACCAGCACTGCTCGCAGTAGACCACATACACATTCACAACCAGCACTGCTCGCAGTAGACCACATACACATTCACAACCAGCACTGCTCCCAGTAGACCACATACACATTCACAACCAGCACTGCTCCCAGTAAACCACATACACATTCACAACCAGCACTGCTCCCAGTAGACCACATACACATTCACAACCAGCACTGCTCCCAGTAGACCACATACACATTCACAACCAGCACTGCTCCCAGTAAACCACATACGCATTCACAACAAACTCACCGGACATAAGTGCAATAAGGACTCATACAATTATATCATCTGCTCAAATTATAGGAACTGGACAATCATTTATTTATTGATATGCTGGAAATATTTTTTGGCTTTACTTTCTATTATGTATATATTATTTTATTTTATCTTTATTAATACTGTTTTTTAAAATCTATCCTTCTTGTTTTTTGCACTATCCACTTTGCTGCTGTAACGTGTGAATTTCTCCACTGTGGGACCAATAAAGGAATATCTTATCTTATCTTAACCAGCACTGCTCCCAGTAGACCACATACACATCCACAACCAGCACTGCTCCCAGTAGACCACATACACATTCACAACCAGCACTGCTCCCACTAGACCACATACACATTCAGAACCAGCACTGCTCCCAGTAGACCACATACACATCCACAACCAGCACTGCTCCCACTAGACCACATACACATTCAGAACCAGCACTGCTCCCAGTAGACCACATACACATCCACAACCAGCACTGCTCCCACTAGACCACATACACATTCAGAACCAGCACTGCTCCCAGTAAACCACATACACATCCACAACCAGCACTGCTCCCAGTAGACCACATACACATCCACAACCAGTACTGCTCCCAGTAAACCACATACACATCCACAACCAGCACTGCTCCCAGTAGACCACATACACATTCACAACCAGCACTGCTCCCACTAGACCACATACACATTCAGAACCAGCACTGCTCCCAGTAGACCACATACACATCCACAACCAGCACTGCTCCCACTAGACCACATACACATTCAGAACCAGCACTGCTCCCAGTAGACCACATACACATCCACAACCAGCACTGCTCCCACTAGACCACATACACATTCACAACCAGCACTGCTCCCAGTAAACCACATACACATCCACAACCAGCACTGCTCCCAGTAGACCACATACACATCCACAACCAGTACTGCTCCCAGTAAACCACATACACATCCACAACCAGCACTGCTCCCAGTAGACCACATACACATCCACAACCAGCACTGCTCCCAGTAGACCACATACACTGTCACAACAAACTGACCAGACACAAGTGCAATTACAACACATATGTGCAATCATATCATCTGTGCAATTATAGCAACTGGACAATAATATTTTTTTTAATATGCTGGACATATTCTTAGCTCTACTTCTCTTTTATGTATATATTGTTTTATTTATTTGTATTAACACTCTTTTAAAACCTATGCTTCTTTTTTTACTGCACTATCCACTTTTGCTGCTGTAACATGGAAATTTCTCCTTGTGGGACAAATAAATCTTATCTTATCTTATAAATGCTGTTTTACAGTAAAGTGACATCACTTTCTGAACTTACTAGACTGTTCTATCATTTGTCTCTTAATCATCATATTATATATCATTATATCACATATTATTGTGTAAATAATTTGTAAAAGCACCGACAGTCAATCCTACAATATCCCCACAACACTGATACCGGGATACTTGGTCAGAAATATCCTATTTGATTTTCTCCATATTGCAGAGTCCTGATGCAGAAAAAAACTAACTTGTCTTATTGTATTATACTTATACAAACTATTCTTCCTGAGGAGGCTGAGGACCTTCAACGTGTGCAACAGGCTACTCCAGATGTTTTACCAGTCTGTAGTAGCAGTAGTAGTAGTAGCAGTAGTAGTACGTGTGCAACAGGCTACTCCAGATGTTTTACCAGTCTGTAGTAGCAGTAGTAGTAGTAGCAGTAGTAGTACGTGTGCAACAGGCTACTCCAGATGTTTTACCAGTCTGTAGTAGTAGTAGTAGTAGTGGTATGTTGGGGGGGGGGGGGGGGGCATCAGCACCAGAGATGCCACCAAACTTAAACTGGTGAGAAGAAGAAGAAGAAGAAGAATCTACCTTTATTAGTCAATCAATTTACACTCTGTTAAACTCATACATGGTACATGCAGACCTGAACACACACATGCATCAGTGGAGAGATGTCAGAGTGAGGGGGTGAGCCTGAGGGGTGACCCCGAGCAGTTGGGGGGGGGGGGGTTGGTGCCTTGCTCAGGGGCACCTCGGCAGTGGTGCCCCTGAGCGTACAGACTGAGCTACTACCCACCATAAAGCACCCACCGGGATTCGAACCCGGCATCTGCATCTGCATGACAGGGGTACTATGACGCTAACCACTACACTACTACTACACTATCAGCGGAGGGCTGGGTCTGTGGTTGGATGTGAGCTGGACAGTCTGGAGGTGGTGGCAGAGGGGAGGACCAGGAGGAGAACCCCTCCCACCCCCTCTATGACCAACTGGTCCAGATGAGGAGTCCATTCAGCCAGAGACCGATCCCCCCTCGGCCCACTACAAACCGTCTGGGTCGGTCCTTTCTGTTGGTGGCCATCAGGCTCCAGAACCAAGGTCTGAACCAGAACCAAGGTCTGACCCCCATGTGACTCTGATCATCTGCTCCGTATTTATTCCTGGACCAAATGTATATAATTACATATAATTATATAATTACATATATATATGCTGTGCATATACAACACTCACCACCTGCTGCACTTTACTGATTACTGTTATTTATTTTATTGTCAGTTTCCTTCATTGATCCTTCTCTTTACTGTATTCATCTGTACTGTCGTTGATGCTGCTATGACACCCCAATATCCCTCCAGGGATTAATAAAGGTTCACCTTATCTTATCTTATATTATTAATGCATTAATGTGTTCATCACTTTAATGTTGCAGTGGGTACAAGTGGAGCTACTTTTAATGACTTTATATGCTGCTAGTTTAATTTATTATCATATACTTCTGCTAGTTTAATCTATAATAATATATCATACTTTCCTAGCGGATAAGATTATTTTAATAATGTGAATCTGTAAAGAAACAGAAAACGAAAATACTAAAGTAACGTCGAAGTAACGTCAACAGAAAACAGTACTTGACTCCAGTACTTGAGTAAATGTACTTAGTCTGGTACATTAGGCACCAGGAGTATGTACTTAGACAGACGGGAGTTTTTGGGTTCGGAGGTCATTCCTTAGTAGTTTGGGTTGGGGTTGGGGGGGGCCCGACCCAACCCCCCCCCACCCAAACCCAAACTTTTGGTGGAGGGGGCCATTTTCCCCCCTCTCGCCCCCCCCGGGCCCCCCCCCAACACACCCCCCCCCCCCCCTCCCCCCGCGCCCCCCCGGAGGAGCCCCCCCCTCTCTCATATCTCTCTTTTTTATATATATATATTGTGTAAAAAAAAGAGTGTAAACTGAATTTCCCCACTGTGGGACTAATAAAGGAATATCTTTAACATGAACTCATTAGCTCAGCTGCACTTTAACGTTAATGAATTACACCTCACTGACCCGGTTCAACTGTCCCGGGTTACGCTTCTAAACGTGCTAACAGCACGTGCAGACCACTACTACAGAGCCGTTGTCCACACATTTGACTCTATTATTGCAACGATAGCACAGTTAGCTCAAAACTCTGTAATAACGTCAACGTTTAGCTGACCGGCAGCTAACGAGAGCTAAGCTAACACAGAACTGAGCAGGCGCACTGTGTTTGTGTGTCCATGTTTGTGGCGCGAAGATCGGCTGTAATATTAATAATAAACAACCGGGAGCATCAAACAACTGAACATGTTCTTCAGAATACGACTGAAATACTTACCGCCAGACTGCTGTCGGTAGCCATCGGTTACTCCGTCATATCGTCTCTGTTAGCCCTGACAGCTCTGCTAGCTCTGGTAGCTCTGTTAGCTTCTGCTGGCCCCGCTAGCCTCTGTTCCGCCAACAACAATAAGACTTCCGGCCAACTCCTTCAGAATAAGAGCGGAGCTAAAGGTCCACAGCGCCACCTGCTGTGGTGGATGTTGTATCACCAGGACTACAGAGATGATGGAGTAAATAATCATTCTAAAACTTTATATTCTGGATATTATCCTGTAAATATGTTAAAACCTTCATTTTTTAAATAGATCTGTATATCTGTATAATTCACTTCATCAGCTGGACGAACAACAGCACACAGCAAAAAAATGCATTCCCTGCTGAAAATGCACGTGAATGCTTAAACGCAAAGCATTGCTGAAAATGCAGAAATCTTAAAGTACAAATGCACTGCACTACACTCCTGACAAACTGAATTGTAAAACTGTCAGAGTTGGAGGCTGAACTGCATTACCTAAAGAAGCTAAGGGCTGAAATACATTGGTAGAAAAGGAGGAAGATAAACTGTAATACTGTCAAACGTGGAAGACTAAATTAATTAGAGCAGCAGCTCTACTCCGAGTCCCTCACGGATGCCTGAGCTTCTCACCTTATCTCTAAGGGAGACGCCAGCCTCCCTCCTGAGAAAACCCATTTCAGCCACTTGTACCCATGATCTAGTTCTTTCAGTCATTTCCTATCCCTCATGACCGGAGGTGAGAATAGGAATGAAGACTAACCGGTAGATAGAGAGCTTTGCCTTCAGGCTTAGCTCTCTCTTTGTCACAACGGTGCGGTACAGCGACTGCAATACCGCCCTCATTGCTCTGATTCTCCAGCCAATCTCATGCTCCCTTGTTCCCTCACTTGTGAACAAGACCCCGAGGTACTTGAACTTAACTTCACTTGAGGTAAAGACTCATTCCCAATCCGGAGTAGACAATCCATCGGTTTCCTGCTGAGAACCATGACTGACGATTTTGAGGTGCTGATTCTCATCCCAGCCGCTTCACACTCGGCTGCAATCCAGTGAGTGCAGGAGGTCTCAGACCGATGATGCCAGCAGAACCACATCATCTGCAAAAAGCAGCGATGAGATCCTCAGCACACCAATCTGCAAACCCTCCTCCCCCCGACTACACCTCCATATCCTGTCAATGAATATCACCAACAGGATTGGTGACAAAGCGAAACCCTGGTGGAAGCATATATATATATATATATATATATACATATATATATATATATATATATATATATATAAAAAAAAAAATATATATATATATATATATATATATATATATATATATATATATATATATATATATATATATATATATATATATATATATATATTGTATATATATCTATATAGTATATACAGTATAGAGTATTAAACTTGTAAATGTCACCAGTAAATAATGTGCATATATAGTTCACGACTGTTTTATGATATTATCAGTCATTCATTAACCGTTTATACAGATGATGTTAAGGTGGAGGGGTTCTAGATAAAGGAAACATTTCATCTCTCAGTTTTTGTTTCATCAGTTTTTATTGTAAAGTTAACGGAAACAACAGCAGCATAAAGAGTTACTGCTTCACTGCAGTTCAACAACACCACAGACCACACTGACCCAACAGCTGCAGTGTTGGAGGTGTTGACCATGACCAGGGTGTTGGTGGAGTCCTCTGTGGTTCTGCTGGTCCATCAGTGGGTGTTGATGCTCTGCTGCTGGCAGCGGGAAATCAACAATGTGACAAGTTTCTGCAGAACTTCCGCCCTCATCTTACTGATCTGAAGAACCTCGTCGTGGTTCACCTTCTCCTCCCGACTGTAGTCCAGAGACACCTGCAGCACGACAAACAAGTCAACGCCATCACAAAGCCACATCATTATCAGACAGCTGCCACACAGCCGTCATACACCCGTCACACAGCCGCCACACAGCCGTCACACAGCCGCCGTACACCCGTCACACAGCCGCCACACAGCCGTCACACAGCTGTCACACAGCCGCCGTACACCCGTCACACAGCCGCCACACAGCCGCCACACAGCCGTCACACAGCCGCCGTACACCCGTCACACAGCCGTCACACAGCCGTCACACAGCTGTCACACAGCCGTCACACAGCTGCCACACAGCCGTCACACAGCTGCCACACAGCCGTCACACAGCCGCCACACAGCCGTCACACAGCCGCCGTACACCCGTCACACAGCCGTCACACAGCCGTCACACAGCCGTCACACAGCCGTCATACAGCCGTCAGACAGCCGCCACACAGCCGTCACACAGCCGCCGTACACCCGTCACACAGCCGCCACACAGCCGTCATACAGCCGCCACACAGCCGTCACACAGCCGTCACACAGCCGTCACACAGCTGTCACACAGCCGCCATACAGCCGTCACACAGCCGTCACACAGCCGTCATACAGCCGTCACACAGCCGTCACACAGCCGTCACACAGCTGTCACACAGCCGTCACACAGCCGTCACACAGCTGTCACACAGCCGCCATACAGCCGCCACACAGCCGTCACACAGCCGTCATACAGCCGTCACACAGCCGTCACACAGCCATCACACAGCCGTCAGACAGCCATCAGACACCTGTCACACAGCTGTCAGACAACAGTCACACAGCCGTCATATATGCTGTTCATGTCTTTATTCTAATAACTAACCATGTTGGTGATGAGGGACAGACCAAGAACTCTGAGTCCACAGTGCTTCGCCACAGTCACTTCAGGAACTGTACTCATGCCTGAGGACAAGGAAGGAGTGATACCTTATTAAGGTTCATAACTTTCTCTTTAAGCGCAACTTTCTGAACATGTGATTGGAGGAAACAGACGACTGAAAAAGTTGTGTTGCTCTTTCTCCCAAAGTGAAACATGAAATAGATAATAAAACTAATAGTAGTATAATATGTTGATTATGTTGATTACTCTTCCTGGATATTTACCACCTGATCACAGCAGTTATGTAAAGTGATTCCAGTGTCTGCAGCAGGTGAGAGGTGAACTCTGCTGGTATTTAACCCACCAGGAGACGCCTGTCATGTGACTTCATTAACTGGCCTTGTTGAGCTGCAGGATTCCACTCTGTCTCATTAATATCTAATCAGCAGACATATTTAATGAGAACCAGCTGATGTTCTGGTTCCTGCTGAAACAAACCCGTCCTGTCCTTGGATCTGCTGCTGATGGTTTGGAGCATCATGATGGTACCGACTGGCCAGACTCCCTCCAAACAGAGGGTTCAACTCTCAGAATAGGATGTGTGTTCGTTCTGCTGCTTGAAAAATGATTCACGATGAGCTTGTTGTTACTGAAATGTCTCTATCTACATCTCAAGGACCCTTTATCCCTCTCAAAGACCCATAGCCCCTCTCCAGAAACTCAAAAATCTCTTAAAAATGACCCACAAAACCTCCTTAGTGTGACCTAAGGTCTTGTCAAAACCCCCAGATTCTCCCTCTGGAAACTAGATCCTTCTAAAGGACACATAGACCCATTTTATTGAACCTCCTCAATACCTTCTATATAGACCTTAAGAGACCCTAGATTCTATCTCCAGATATTCCTCTAGATCCCAGACTCTTAAGAACATAAAGATCCTTCTCAAGGACACTTCAAACATCACAAGTTCTTTAAGATCCTCCTCTATGTACCCCAGAAACCCAGATTAAAGATTAAACCCTCTCCAGAAACACTAGAATTTTATTGAGAACTCCTAAAAAATCAAATGCCTCCTCAAGAAACTGTAGAACACTTTCAGGGACCCATAAAATCTTCTAAAAACCCTAAACTCTTCTCAAGTACATAGAGACCCTCTTAATGGGTCTATGAAAACCTCTTCAGGCGCCTAAAACCTCTTCAAAGGATTCCTAGAACCCTCTCACAGACTTCTAGACCCATCTTAGAAAGTCATAGAGAATTCCTAAATACTGTCAGAGACCCATCGGTCTCTCTCAAAGTATCCTAGAATATATAAAGGACTAAACTTTCCTAAACCCCTGGCTGCTCCTCTTGGACCCCTATATTTGCTAGATACCCATTAAGGAACCCCAGAACCTCCTCCAAGGCCCCTGAATTCTCCTCAAGGACTGTCGTCTCTTCTAAAACACAGCTAGAACCCTTTCCAGAGATCCTAGAATTTTCGAGAACCCCTCGGAATTCTAAATCCTCCTCGAGAAACTGTAGAACCTTTTCCAGGACCCATAAAAACTTCTGAAGGACCCTCAACCCTTCTTAAAGACCCTCCTCAAGGGTATATGGAAACCTCTACAGGCACCTAAAACCAATCCAATGGAGTCCTAGAACCCCTTCACAGACCTTTAGAACCTTCTGAAGAACCCCTAACTTCCTGAGGGATCCATTGAAATCTCTCCAGGACCTCCAGAACCTGTCCCAGGAGCCCTAGAAAGGACTCACAGACCCCACATCCCAGATGTTGTGAACAGACAGCAGAATGAAGACATCAGGAGACAGAATGAGGCTCATCAGATTTCCATACTACAACTCCCAGAGGCCCCTGGTGCTGTGCTGCTGTAACAGTTCATCAACGAATGAAGAATAATGTTAATACTCTCTGGATCTGATCTCTGGTCAGATCAACACTCCAACAATCGTCAACAACGCCAACTGCCGACTCACTCACATGCTTCATTAAGACTCACCAGTTACTAACAAGCTCACCAGACAGTCTGTCTGTCTGTCTGTCTGTCCTCCTGTCTTACCCACAGCGTCACAGCCCAGGATCAGCAGCATTCTGGCCTCAGCGATGGTTTCAAAGTTCGGTCCGCTCACCATACAGTAAACTCCCTCTCTGATGAAGCCGCTGCAGCCGAGCTCAGTGCCCACGTCCAACGCCAGCCGCCTCAGATCCTTACTATACGCATCAGACATACAAGGGAACCTGATCCCAAAACTGCAGACAGAGACAGACAGACATATCACCTCTAATACAGTACAGATCTAAACTCAGTGCTCATACAGACCCCTTTATATAGACCCTGTCTCTGTCAGTAACCATGACGAGGTATTTAGTAAATGTCGCGTTAAGTGGAGGCATCATAATTCTCTGAACATGTTAGCTAACGCTGGCTACCAAGTATTGTTGTCTTGTTTTTAACAATGTCTGAAGAAAATCCTAGTTTCTCTCAATCTGTCCTGTCCTGAACTGGCTAGTTAGCAAGCTAGCTTGCCGGGAGACTGACTAGATAGCTAGATAATGCCTCGCATAGTCTCCTAGCAGTGATGACTGACGCAGAGGGACCGTGACCCAACTCTGTCTGCTGTTGGGCTAATTTTCTGCAGCGAATTCTGAAGCTAACTAGCCAGTCGCTAAATGACTAAAATTTAGCAACTTAATGCTTCATCCAAACACTCTGGTCACAGCGTAGTAAAGCACACTGCTATCATCAGATGAGGGACAACTTTGTTCACCTCATTTTCTGTGTTTCATGACAGCATGGTGGAATTAGCAAGCTAAGCTAGCTAAGTAGCCAGCCGTCCAACCAGCGTGATATCTGGATTCTGGCAGCCAACAACAGCAAGATGACATTTTAGATGAGGAGCTTTAGCCCACTGCTAGCTACCTCATCAAGACGTCCACAGGAAAAGGGTCTATATAAGCATCTCTGTCTCTTCCTGTCTGTCCTCCTGTCTCACCGCTCGTCGTTGGGCCCACACAGTGGATGTTGTCCAGCGAATCCTGGCAGGTTGATGTGATCTTTGATGATCATGATGTCGCCAACTTTAAAGTCCGGACAGATTCCTCCAGAGGCGTTTGTCACCAGCACTGACTCCACCCCCATCAACTTAAAGATCCTCACAGGGAACGTCACCTGAGACATGGAGACAGGTGGACAGGTGGACAGTCAGATATATACTGTATAATCCCTCCAGTGTGTTCTGGTCTGTTCCAGGTCCCCTAAAGGGGGCGGGGCCACCACTTTTAGTGATGTACTCATATGTGGCGGTCTGATGTGTTGGTAGCGTTGAGTTGAGACATGATGAGGACTCACCTGACAGAGAGAGTAACCTTCGTACAGGTGGAAGTGACCCTGCATGAAGACACAGGAAGTGTCCTTGATTGTCCCGAACACCAGACAGCCTTCATGACCCGCAACTACGAGAGACAGAGAGACATTATATCAGATAGCCAGGAGACAGACAGAATGATCAGAACTAAAGACGCTACAGAAAATGAGTAGAAAAAAAGGAGGAAGAAGGGAGAAAGGAAAGGAAGACGGATGAATCAATACTCCGCCTGCGGTGGGCGGGGCCTCTGCTGGGAGCGTTACTCACCTGTGCTGATGGGGAAGTTGGGGATGTCCTGGTACCTGAAAATTTGTTTGTTGGCGGCTCCATCGGCCAGCAGACCGAGTCCTGAACTACAGATCACCGCCACCTTCGGACGGTGACTGGTCTGGTTCAGGAGCCACTCCGTGGTCAGTTTGTAGTCCTCGAAGGAGCAGCAGCTGATTTATAGAAACATATAGAAACAGAAACACATTCGTCACTATAAAAGGTCTTCAGATAAATTCATAGAAACTAGACAACCAATCAGGAACTTTGAAACAGGTTTTTTTTTTTTTTTGGAAACGAGGTGAAATAATCTCACTGTTATGACAGATTCTTCTTCGCTAGTTTTAATAAAATAATACATTAATGAGTTACAGTAACTGGTATCAGGATATACTGATATTATATTATATAATTATCAACTAATTTCATGATAATTAGCTAGTAGCCTATTTGAAATTTCTTTGGAATTACTGTAAATTACCCCAGTATTGACCTCAACCTTTATCAAAAGTGACTTTATTATAAATGTTATTTAATACTTATATTCTGCTATTCCCCAATAAATGGTCATTTGTTTGATACATTTGATAATATAATAATACATTTAATCTATTAGCAAACTAGAAAAGCACTCAGAGAGCGCAGACCTCCGCCATCTGGATCAGATCTGGATCAGTCTTTGGGATTTGATAGAAGTCCACATTGTAAATCCCTGAGTCAGATTTCATGAGCTTTGGGCAACAATTACCAGAGATATTGAGAAACTATTTTTTGGGTCCCATTGACCCCAATGTTAACGAAAATTTCAAAGTGATCCAGAATGCAGGATCTGGATCACCCCCATTAAATCAGTTCTTCCTTTTCACATTTTCGACACACCCTGAAAATTTCATCAAAATCCATCCATAAGTTTTTGAGTTATCTTGAACACAGACAGATAAACGCCGGTAAAACCTTGGCGGAGGTAATGACTTCTTTAAAATGTGTTCAGACGTCCGTGAACCATGACGTCAGCTGGCAGGTTACATTAGAGGAGACCACCCGTCCCAGCGGGGGGGTCTGGTCCTGATCACAAGAGTCTTTTAGTAGTTTTAGTTTAACACCTCTGATGAAGAGCAGCTGCTCCTCAGCCTCAGGGCCCTATTTAACCTTTACATGCTGTTTTAGTATATCATAGTATATTAGTTTTAGTATGTCATAATTAATTAATGTTATTCATAATAAAGAAACTCTCATAACATGTTGCGGTAAATATTGGGGTAATCTGGCAGGAATTCCAAAGAAATTTCAAATAGCGTAGGTTTCTTTGCAAACCTGTAAATTGAGTAATTGAAGAGTATTTGTTATCTATTTAATGTGTATTTAATCAGGTAGACGCCCTCTAATTCTGTACAAGAAGCCTTGTGTGTGTTTTTTTTTTAATTTTGAGTCAGTTGTTGGATCTTGAATGACAGTCTGCTGTTGGGCCAAACTCTTAATATTATAAGACTCAGTTAAAGTAACATGAGCACAGCATTAAGTTTAAATGTTAGGAGAGTCGCTGGTGGAGGTGGAGAAGATTGTACTGCATGTACAGTATGATGTAAAGAGCAGTGGGCCGAGGATGGAGCCCTGAGCCACCCCACAGCGATCAAGCGTGGCTTCATCCAGACCTACTGATATGGAATAGGGTTTATAGGGTTTTTTGGTCAGGTATGAGGATGGAAGTGAAGACGAGGACACCTCAGTGATCATTAACAGACAAACAGTGTTTTATCTTCAAGAGGAAACAGAAAGAAAAGTGAGCTGACAGCAGATCTTACTGAAGAAATTGTAAAAAGTGGAGCTCAGGTTCAAAGATCAGTAGCTGAACTGAAGATTAAAGCTGAACTCAGCTGATCCTGATAATGACTGATGGAGCTCCTCTCAGTTTATTATCGCATGAATATTCAAATGTTTCTGAGCAGCTTCTTCACATCAGCTCACAATTGTAACGTCTATAATGTAATATGCCTTCATAACAGCAGGTAGTTCTACTTAGAATATAGGACATATTAATAATAATAACAGACTGCATATACAGTCATATATATATATATATATACATACATACATACATATACAGATGTCGAGCATACTGTACATATACACACATAACCTAAGAAAAGCCGGAGAACTGGAATAAACCCACACTGGGAGAACATGCAAACTCCACACAGAAGGACCAGAAGGCAGGTTTATACACTGTAAATATATATATTGTCTATACAGTATATAACATTGAGTTTACTGTGATAAAGCCTCAGAAGCTGAAAGCATGAATGGATGTCATAAAGGTATAAACATCTCTGATATTGGGCTGTAAAAACAAAGTTGACTTGATTTAAAATCATCAGTTTGTGTGATAAATTGTAGAACACATAAAGTTTTAGTTCGTTTGAAAAGTCAGTTATAAATCATTCATTCTTTCCACAGTATTGAAAAGTGATTTCAGAATAAAGCGCTGAGTCAGCAGACAGAAACAGAATCTGATCTGAGTTCAGTCAGAAAACTAATTCAGTGAGTGAATAAAGTGTTGGGGGTCCTACCAGGAGTTTCCCTTGGTGTGCATCGTCCCACCGCAGACACAAGAAGAAGAAGAAGAAGAAGACGAAGAAGAAGACGAAGAAGAAGACGAGCAGTGAGTCAGACAGTGACAGTGTGCTCTCCTCCGATTGGCTGAATCACAGACCTGTAAATACAGTCGGGGTCATTGACTCTGTGTGTTTGTGACCTTTAACCTCTGCAGTTTGTACAGTTGAGGGTTAAAGTTGAAAATAATTTGTTTTCAGTAAAATCCAGTAAAATAAAGTGTGTCATCACATTAAAGTGACAATAAAGTAATAATAATAAAGTCAAACATAATATTTAAATCCAAACTCAATCAATAAAACATCTGAGGAAGACAAGAAGTCAGTTTCTGGGACCCTAAAGTTGACACTTTAAAGCTAAATTTAGCATGCTAACAGGTTTCAGGTGGCAGTGGAAACTAAAGTTAGCGTGCTAACAGGTTTCAGGTGGCAGTGGAAACTAAAGTTAGCGTGCTAACAGGTTTCAGGTGGCAGTGGAAACTAAAGTTAGCGTGCTAACAGGTTTCACGTGGCAGTGGAAACTAAAGTTAGCATGCTAACAGGTTTCAGGTGGCAGTGGAAACTAAAGTTAGCATGCAAACAGGTTTCAGGTGGCAGTAGAAAATAAAGTTAGCATGCTAACAGGTTTCAGGTGGCAGTAGAAAATAAAGTTAGCATGCAAACAGGTTTCAGGTGGCAGTAGAAAATAAAGTTAGCATGCTAACAGGTTTCAGGTGGCAGTAGAAAATAAAGTTAGCATGCAAACAGGTTTCAGGTGGCAGTAGAAAATAAAGTTAGCATGCTAACAGGTTTCAGGTGGCAGTAGAAAATAAAGTTAGCATGCTAATAGGTTTCAGGTGGCAGTGGAAACTAAAGTTAGCGTGCTAACAGGTTTCACGTGGCAGTGGAAACTAAAGTTAGCATGCTAACAGGTTTCAGGTGGCAGTAGAAAATAAAGTTAGCATGCTAACAGGTTTCAGGTGGCAGTAGAAAATAAAGTTAGCATGCTAATAGGTTTCAGGTGGCAGTGGAAACTAAAGTTAGCATGCTAACAGGTTTCAGGTGGCAGTAGAAAATAAAGTTAGCATGCTAACAGGTTTCAGGTGGCAGTGGAAACTAAAGTTAGCGTGCTAACAGGTTTCAGGTGGCAGTGGAAACTAAAGTTAGCATGCTAACAGGTTTCAGGGGGCAGTAGAAAATAAAGTTAGCATGCTAATAGGTTTCAGGTGGCAGTGGAAACTAAAGTTAGCATGCTAACAGGTTTCAGGTGGCAGTGGAAACTAAAGTTAGCGTGCTAACAGGTTTCAAGTGGCAGTAGAAAATGAAGTTAGCATGCTAACAGGTTTCAGGTGGCAGTGGAAACTAAACTTAGCGTGCTAACAGGTTTCAGGTGGCAGTAGAAAATAAAGTTAGCATGCTAACAGGTTTCAGGTGGCAGTGGAAACTAAAGTTAGCATGCTAACAGGTTTCAGGTGGCAGTAGAAAATAAAGTTAGCATGCTAACAGGTTTCAGGTGGCAGTGGAAACTAAAGTTAGCGTGCTAACAGGTTTCAGGTGGCAGTAGAAAATAAAGTTAGCATGCTAACAGGTTTCAGGTGGCAGTGGAAACTAAAGTTAGCGTGCTAACAGGTTTCAGGTGGCAGTAGAAAATAAAGTTAGCATGCTAACAGGTTTCAGGTGGCAGTGGAAACTAAAGTTAGCATGCTAACAGGTTTCAGGTGGCAGTAGAAAATAAAGTTAGCATGCTAACAGGTTTCAGGTGGCAGTGGAAACTAAAGTTAGCATGCTAACAGGTTTCAGGTGGCAGTAGAAAATAAAGTTAGCATGCTAACAGGTTTCAGGTGGCAGTGGAAACTAAAGTTAGCGTGCTAACAGGTTTCAGGTGGCAGTGGAAACTAAAGTTAGCATGCTAACAGGTTTCAGGTGGCAGTAGAAAATAAAGTTAGCATGCTAACAGGTTTCAGGTGGCAGTGGAAACTAAAGTTAGCATGCTAACAGGTTTCATGCTTGGGGCGGCAGTAGCTCAGTCTGTAGGGAGTTGGCTTGGGAACCGGAGGGTCACCGGTTCAAGTCCCGACATGGACCAAAAACTGAGTGTGAACTGGTAGCTGGAGAGGTGCCAGTTTACCTCTTGGGCACTGCCGAGGTGCCCCTGAGCAAGGCACCAAACCCCCAACTGCTCGGGGCGCTTGTCAGGAGCAGCCCCCTCACTCTGACATCTCTCCATTGATGCATGTGTGTGTGTTTCAGGTCTGCATGTACCATGTATGAGTTTAACAGAGTGTAAATTGAATTTCCCCACTGTGGGACTAATAAAGGTAGATCTTCTTCTTCTTCTTCTTCTTCTTCTTCAGATGTGGTAGAAACTAAAGTTAGTATGCTAACAGGTTTCAGGTGGTAGTAGAAACTAAAGTTAGTATGCTAACAGGTTTCAGGTGGCAACAGAAACTAAAGTTAGTATGCTAACAGGTTTCAGGTGGCAACAGAAACTAAAGTTAGTATGCTAACAGGTTTCAGGTGGCAATAGAAACTAAAGTTAGCATGCTAACAGGTTTCAGGTGGCAACAGAAACTAAAGTTAGCATGCTAACATGTTTCAGGTGGTAGTAGAAATTAAAGCTAGCATGCTAACAGGTTTCAGATGCGGTAGAAACTGAAGTTAGCATGCTAACAGGTTTCAGGTGGCAGTAGAAACTAAAGTTAGCATGCTAACAGGTTTCGGATGCGGTACAAACTGAAGTTAGCATGCTAACAGGTTTCAGGTGGCAGTAGAAACTAAAGTTAGCACGCTAACAGGTTTCAGATGCGGTACAAACTGAAGTTAGCATGCTAACAGGTTTCAGATGCGGTACAAACTGAAGTTAGCATGCTAACGGGTTTCAGATGCGGTACAAACTAAAGTTAGCATGCTAACAGGTTTCAGATGCGGTACAAACTGAAGTTAGCATGCTAACAGGTTTCAGGTGGCAGTAGAAACTAAAGTTAGCACGCTAACAGGTTTCAGATGCAGTACAAACTGAAGTTAGCATGCTAACAGGTTTCAGATGCGGTACAAACTGAAGTTAGCATGCTAACAGGTTTCAGGTGGTAGTAGAAATTAAAGCTAGCATGCTAACAGGTTTCAGATGCGGTAGAAACTGAAGTTAGCATGCTAACAGGTTTCAGGTGGCAGTAGAAACTAAAGTTAGCATGCTAACAGGTTTCAGATGCGGTACAAACTGAAGTTAGCATGCTAACAGGTTTCAGGTGGTAGTAGAAACTAAAGTTAGTATGCTAACAGGTTTCAGGTGGCAATAGAAACTAAAGTTAGCATGCTAACAGGTTTCAGGTGGCAACAGAAACTAAAGTTAGCATGCTAACATGTTTCAGGTGGTAGTAGAAATTAAAGCTAGCATGCTAACAGGTTTCAGATGCGGTAGAAACTGAAGTTAGCATGCTAACATGTTTCAGGTGGCAGTAGAAACTAAGTTAGCATGCTAACAGGTTTCAGATGCGGTACAAACTGAAGTTAGCATGCTAACGGGTTTCAGATGCGGTACAAACTAAAGTTAGCATGCTAACAGGTTTCAGGTGGCAGTGGAAACTAAAGTTAGCATGCTAACAGGTTTCAGGTGGCAGTAGAAAATAAAGTTAGCACGCTAACAGGTTTCAGATGCGGTACAAACTGAAGTTAGCATGCTAACAGGTTTCAGATGCGGTACAAACTAAAGTTAGCATGCTAACAGGTTTCAGCTGGCAGTGGAAACTAAAGTTAGCATGCTAACAGGTTTCAGGTGGCAGTAGAAACTAAAGTTAGCATGCTAACAGATTTCAGATGCGGTACAAACTGAAGTTAGCATGCTAACAGGTTTCAGATGCGGTACAAACTGAAGTTAGCATGCTAACGGGTTTCAGATGCGGTACAAACTAAAGTTAGCATGCTAACAGGTTTCAGGTGGCAGTGGAAACTAAAGTTAGCACGCTAACAGGTTTCAGATGCGGTACAAACTGAAGTTAGCATGCTAACAGGTTTCAGATGCGGTACAAACTAAAGTTAGCACGCTAACAGGTTTCAGATGCGGTACAAACTGAAGTTAGCATGCTAACAGGTTTCAGATGCGGTACAAACTGAAGTTAGCATGCTAACGGGTTTCAGATGCGGTACAAACTAAAGTTAGCATGCTAACAGGTTTCAGGTGGCAGTAGAAACTAAAGTTAGCATGCTAACAGGTTTCAGATGCGGTACAAACTGAAGTTAGCATGCTAACAGGTTTCAGGTGGCAGTGGAAACTAAAGTAAACTAGAAAAGCACTCAGAGAGTGCAGGCCTCCGCCAAACACCATAGTTTCCCCCCATATTGTAATTCACTCCAAAATAAAAATCCTACATTTTTCAAAAAGAATTTTATATCAGTGGCGAACATAGAACATAAATACAAGACACAACATAAAACCCACAATACATTATTTCTAAAACCAACATATGTACTTTAACATTTTTCAACTGGATCTAGCTCTGAATAAGAAATAACAAACCTACATTCATTTTGTCTGTGTTATTAGATTCCTTGATCAATGAAAACATCCCCTCACCAAGTGGATTTAAGTTTATATCATTATTATTAGTTCAGAAGTTATTAATGAAAATCTCTTTTCTTCTGGATCTGTCTCCTCAAGTATTAAAGCTGGATCAAATTCGTTGACATACTTCAGATGCTGAATTGTCTCAACTACACGATGCCGCTTGTTAGAAATCTCTACCTCTAATATTAAATGCACATCAGGCCAAAATGTAAGAGTACCCCCATTTTTTATAGAAATTGCTATAAAATCCTCCATCTGGATCAGATCTGGATCAGCCTTTGGGATTTGATAGAAGTCCACATTGTAAATCCCTGAGTCAGATTTCATGAGCTTTGGGCAACAATTACCAGAGATATTGAGAAACTATTTTTTGGGTTCCATTTACCCCAATGTTAACAAAAATTTCAAAGTGATCCAGAATCCAGGATCCGGATCACCCCCAAAATTAAATCAGTTCTTCCTTTTCGCATTTTCGACACACCCTGAAAATTTCATCAAAATCCGTCCATAAGTTTTTGAGTTATCTTGAACACAGACAAACAGATAAACGCCGGGAAAATCATCACCTCCTTGGTGGAGGTAATAACAATGTAACTGTGCCTATCAGTACTTTTTAAACATTTTCAGCACATTTTAACAATTCTGTGATAATACTGATAACATTGATAATTTATCTTTATAATTGTCATATAAAATGTTCATCTCTGTTCTTCAGGCTGAGGTCAAACAGTTTCTGCTACGTCAGCAAAACCTCCATCATCCTGTTAGAGTGTTAGAGTGTGTGTGTGTGTGTGCGCGCGCACAGTGAGGTGAAGTGCTGTGTGTCGCCGTGGGAACGCTTCTGCAGGAATCCAGCACATCAGTTGCCATAGAAACTGTGTTTCCATAATGGCAATAGTCTGTGTGTGTGTGTCTCCTGCAGTATTGTATTGTTGTCATCTACAGTTCCACTCATAATAATTGTAGTAAATGTAATATCAAAAATAATTATATACTGACTGTAGTGATAATTAATAATGTGATATCATTATATATATACACTGTATATACACACATTGATATTCAATGTACATG
>CAMQGK010000074.1:622500-670000 GCA_947000775.1 Pterois miles | reverse complement strand
ATCATCATCATCACCATCATCAGTCACCATCATCATCACCATCATTAGTCACCATCATCAACATCATCACCATCATCAACATCACCACCATCATCATCACCATCAGTCACCATCATCATCATCAGTCACCATCATCATCACCATCATCACCACCATCATCATCATCAGTCACCATCATCAGTCATCATCATCATCATCATCATCACCATCATCATCTTCATCACCATCACCAGTCACCATCATCATCAGTCACCATCATCATCACCATCATCATCATCACCATCATCAGTCACCATCATCATCACCATCATTAGTCACCATCATCATCAACATCATCACCATCATCAGCATCACCATCACCACCATCATCATCATCATCAGTCACCATCATCATCATCATCACCATCATCATCATCATCATCATCACCACCATCAGTCACCATCACCATCAACATCATCACCATCATCAACATCACCATCACCACCATCATCATCACCATCAGTCACCATCATCATCATCAGTCACCATCATCAGTCACCATCATCATCATCATCATCACCACCACCATCATCATCATCATCATCATCATCACCACCAATCACCATCAACATCATCACCATCATCATCAACATCACCATCATCAGTCACCATCACCATCATCAGTCACCATCATCATCACCATCATTAGTCACCATCATCATCAACATCATCACCATCATCATCACCATCACCATCATCAGTCACCATCATCATCATCACCATCATCAGTCACCATCATCACCATCATCCTCACCACCATCTTCATCATCATCATCACCATCACCAGTCACCATCATCATCACCACCATCATCATCATCATCACCATCATCATCAGTCACCATCATCATCACCATCATTAGTCACCATCACCACCATCATCATCATCAAGAAATATAATAGTCACCATCATCATCATCACCATCATCATCATCACCACCACCATCATCATCATCACCACCATCATCATCATCATCAGTCACCATCACCAATATCATATATATACATATATCATCAATATATATCTACATCATCACACACATCATCATCATCACCATCATCATCCATTATCACCATCATCATCATATCACCATCATCATATCATCATATCACATCATCATCACCACATCACCATATCATCATCATCAGTCACCATCATCACACCACACACACACACCACCACACACACACCCACCCACCCCCTCTCACCACACACCACACCCCCACCACACACCACCCCCACCCCACACCATCAACATCATCACCATCATCATCACACATCACCATCATCAGTCACCATCACCACCATCATCATCAGTCACCATCACCATCATCAGTCACCACCACCATCATCATCATCATCATCATCATCACCACCACCACCATCACCATCAACATCATCACCATCATCATCAACATCACCATCATCAGTCACCATCATCATCAGTCACCATCATCATCACCCCTCACCACCATCATCATCATCATCAGTCACCATCACCATCATCATCAGTCACCATCACCATCAACATCATCACCATCATCAGTCACCATCACCACATCATCAGTCACCATCACCATCATCACCATCATCATCACACACCATCATCACCCATCATCAGTCATCATCACCACCATCATCATCATCATCAGTCACCATCATCATCATCAGTCACCATCATCATCACCACCACCATCAACATCACCATCATCAGTCACCATCACCATCACCATCATCAGTCACCATCATCATCACCATCATCACCATCATTAGTCACCATCATCATCAACATCATCACCATCATCATCACCATCACCATCATCAGTCACCATCATCATCATCATCACCATCATCATCAGTCACCATCATCCTCACCACCATCTTCATCACCACCATCATATCATCACCACCATCATCATCAACATCAACATCATCATCATCATCATCATCACCACCATCATCATCACCACTATCACCACCACTATCACCACCATCATCATCACCATCAACATCATCATCATCATCATCATCACCACCATCATCATCACCACTATCACCACCACTATCACCACCATCAACATCATCATCATCACCACCACCATCATCAACATCACCATCATCACCGTCACCATCATCACCGTCATCACCATCATCACCACCATCACACAACCACCATCACCACTATCACCACCAACATCACCACTATCACCATCATCATCATCATCATCATGTGTGTGACACCAAATGATCACTTCTGGATGATTTATTGTATTTTAATTCTGTGGTGGAACAAGTATCTTTTATATCATTGAAAGTACTTTCTGGCAACAACTGAATCGAAGGCAGCTGGACTTAGATTTGTCTCTGAAGACGTTTCGCCCCTTATCCAAGTAACGCTACAGTCTGACTAGTCCCCACTAGTCTGACTAGTCCCCACTAGTCAGACCAACAGTGGAGTTAGACCCAGGTTTTTAACCTCTGTGAAAGTGTCAGCCCCTTATTCTCCTAAGACAGTAGTTGGTTAGTGGAGTTTCTGGTAGCTGGTAACTGGTAGCTGGAGAGGTGCCAGCTTACCTCTTGGGCACTGCCGAGGTGCCCCTGAGCAAGGCACCAAACCCCCAACTGCTCGGGGCGCTTGTCAGGAGCAGCCCCCTCACTCTGACATCTCTCCATTGAGGCATGTATGTGTGTTTCAGGTCTGCATGTACCATGTATGAGTTTAACAGAGTGTAAATTGAATTTCCCCACTGTGGGACTAATAAAGGTAGATCTTCTTCTTCTTCTTCTTCTTCACCTGTCCATTGTGGGACTAATAAAGGTAGATCTTCTTCTTCTTCTTCTTCTTCACCTGTCCATTGTGGGACGAATAAAGGTAGAGTCTTCTTCTTCTTCTTCTTCACCTGTCCATTGTGGGACTAATAAAGGTAGATCTTCTTCTTCTTCTTCTTCTTCACCTGTCCATTAGTGGGGGGCGTGTGAGTCCCACTAGTGAACGACAGTCGTTAAGGATTCAGTGGGGCTACAGGTGGACTACAGTCGTTGTGTTGGTTAGGGACACTTGAGGTTAGTTTCTGGCTGTCTTTGATATTGAGTCTTTTAGGTATGGCTGAAAGTGCAGCATTGTAGATGGGGGACAGGTGGTGTCTGAGACCCCCTCCTCTGTTTAAAGATGCTTTTTCCTCTTTAACATAGATGGCTTCCTTTACTCCTCTTTCAAACCATCTGTCCTCTCTGTCCAACATTTTAACATTGCTGTCCTCAGAGCAGTGGGCCTTTTCCTTAAGGTGTAAATAGACAGCTGAATCTGGACCTGAGGAGTTGGCCCGTCTGTGTTGGGCCATGTGCTTGTTTAAGGGTTGTTTGGTTTCACCAATGTAGAGGTCCTGGCATTCCTCGCTGCATTGGACATCATAAACCAGGTTGCTTTTCTGTGAGTGTGGTAGCCTGTCTTTGGGGTGGACCAGTTTCTGTCTGAGGGTGTTGCCGGGTTTGAAACACACTGGGATTCGGTGTTTGTTAAAAACTCTTCTGAGTTTTTCTGATACCCCGGACACATAGGGAATGACTATGTTCCTTTGTTTGTTTCTGTCCTCGGCTCCCTCTGCGTTGGTGGTCTTCTTAGAGCGTGTTACTCTGTCAAAGGTCCAGTTTGGATAGCCACAAGTTTTCAGAGCTCCCCTTAAATGTTTGTGCTCTTTTGCTTGGGCCTGTGTGGTGGTTGGTACATTATCAGCCCTGTTGTAGGGTTCTGATAACGCCTAGTTTGTGCTCCAGAAGATGGTGTGAATCAAAGAAAAGGTATTGGTCTGTGTGAGTGGGTTTCCTATACACCCCAATGTGGAGGCTCCACCTGTAGCCCCACTGAATCCTTAATGACTGTCGTTCACTAGTGGGACTCACACTGAAATTCCACTAACCAACTATTGTCTTAGGAGAATAAGGGGCTGACACTTAAAAAACCTGGGTCTTACTCCACTGTTGGTCAGACTAGTGGGGACTAGTCAGACTAGTGGGGACTAGTCAGACTGTAGCGTTACTTGGATAAGGGGCGAAACGTCTTCAGAGACAGATCTAAGTCCAGCTGCCTTCGATTCAATTGTTGCCAGAATGAATCTGACCTGGATCAATGAGAACATTCACAGACATTAAAAGTACTGTTTCTGCAAAATTAAAATACAACATGTAAACAACATGTAAATATGGAAGCTAAGTGGATACTTTATCAGAAACAGCTGCTGTATATGTGATGTAATCCAGAACAATATGTTAATATAATATAATATAGTTAATATATAACTTTATTACTGAGTCACTGGTGGTGTTGAACTGCATGTCATTATATTCAGAGGGGTTCCTAATATTCTGACTACCTCTTTTGTTAACAATAGAAACTCCAATTAAAAAAAAAAAAAAAAAGGTCCCTCTCACCCTCTCAGGGTGGTAACTGTGTCCTCCTCTAGATCTGGTCCTCTACCAGAGTCCTGGAGTTTGAGGGTTCTTCAGTATCTTAGCTGTTCCTAGGACTGTCCTCTTCTGGACTGAGTCTTCAGATGTGGTTCCTGGGTTCTGCTGGATCCGCTCTCCCAGTTTGGGGGTCACCGCCCCGAGTGCTCCTACTACCACGGGGACCACGTTAGCCTTGATCTTCCACATCTGTTCCAGCTGGTCCTTCTTAACCTTTTCGTGCTCCTTCTTCCTGATGTTGGCGTCAGCTGGTATCTCCACATCCATCACCACCACCCTCTTCTGCTCTTTGTCCTCCACCACTATGTCTGGTTGGTTAGCCAGCAGCTGTTAGTCAGTCTGGAAGCTGAAGTCCCTCAGGATCTCAGCCCTGTTGTTCTCCACCACCTTCGGTGGTGTGTCCCATTGGGATCTGGGTACTTCTAGTCCATACTGGGTGCAGATGTTTCTGTGCACTATCCCAGCCACTTGGTTGTGCCTCTCCATGTACGCTGACCCTGCTAGTATCTTCCACCCTGCTGCTATGTGCTGGACTGTCTCCGGGGCATCTTAGGACAGTCTACACCTTGGATCAGTATTTGTAGCTGTCTTGGATGTCTCCTATCCTGCCCTCTTGTGGGTGTGTGTGTGTGTGTGTGTGTGTGTGTGTGTGAGTATTTACACACACACACTTTCAGCTTTCTGTTCAGGTTGATTCTTAACTCGTCAACAATAAAAGCCGACAGCTGACAGGTTCAGAGTCCACCTGGTTGAGCCCATCTGCTCGCTTTCACACTGAAATACAAACACTGAGTCTGTCTGTCTGACGTCATTCGTCATTTAGCAGTAATAACT
Source organism: Pterois miles (assembly GCA_947000775.1). NCBI lineage: Eukaryota > Metazoa > Chordata > Actinopteri > Perciformes > Scorpaenidae > Pterois > Pterois miles. Next base: position 664,663 of record CAMQGK010000074.1, on the reverse strand, counting down.
GTGTTCTCAGTACACACAGTACAGCAGTATTTTACTTTCATCTCTTTGCTTCTATCCTCTTTGGCTGATCTTGCTCAGCTGACAGTGATGATGTTTGTCAGGTGTTCACAGGTATAATCAGTCAGTGAGATCTGCTGGATGCTTGATCTCTATAAACAGCAGCTGATCTGAGGTGAGATTAAAATGTTATTTCTTCTATTCACCAAGTAAAATCTGTCTTTTCATCTGCTGATTTCTCTCAGCTGATTTCTCTTCACAAATGAAAGTCCAGATGTTTTCTTGGGAGACTCTCCAGAGACCGCTACGACCTACGAGATGAGGGTCAGGGTCACGCAAGTAACGTTAGCAGTCAGCGAGTAGCTTTGAAAAGGACAGGCTTTTTTTTCAACATCACAGGCAAGAGGTTGGTTAAAATATACAGAGTAGTAGATGATGTGCTCAGACGATGTTTGTTATTTTTGATATATTGAAATAAGAGCTTATTTTGACCCAACCAGAGTTGGTGATTGTTGGAAAGACTAATAATGACGTGTTGGTGAGTTTGAACGAAGTATTTTATGATGCTCTGCTACTAGAACAGCTGATCTCAACAGTACAGGGTACAGTACAACATTACTAATGTGAAAGCTGTACAGCAGGGGAGTGTGTGTGTGTGTGTGTGTGTGTGTGTGTGTGTGTGGGCAATGGTACTTGGGCATGGTATACGGATCAATTGTACCTCAAAACAAGTGCAACGCGTTGGTTATATAAAGTGCAGTCAGCTCATAAGTGACGGACACCTCGAGAACCTCACATTCCTCAGCATCTCAACCAAGCATGTACCATCACCTCCGTCACCATGGAGATGACCTTACCTTGTGTGTTTCTTCTACAGGTCACGTGACTTCTCATGAAGGATGGGCAGTCAGCGTTGAGGTAGCTTCCAGTGGACAGAAGGTTTGAAGTGAGGTGAGGGATCATGGGAGATGGCGGACCGCTACAGACCGAGGGGAATGCCCTCCTCAAAGCCGTCTTCCAGGGGAAGCTGAGGTTGACCCGTCTGCTGCTGGAGGGCGGAGCTTACATCAACGAGGGCAATGAGCGTGGGGAGACTCCCATCTCAGCTGCCTGCTTAGCAACCTACGACGACCCACAGACCCAGCAGAAGATGGTGAGGTACCTGTTGGAGAAAGGGGCCGATCCGAACATCCCCGACAAGAGCGGGAGGACGGCACTGATGCATGCTTGCGCTGAGCGGGCGGGAAAGGAAGTGGTCTCCCTCCTGCTGGAGAATGGAGCTGATCCCAGCCTCAAAGACTACTCTGGCTCCTCTGCCCTCGTCCACGCCATCAACAAGGGAGACCGTGACACTCTGCAGGTGCTGCTGGATGCCTGCAAAGCCAAAGGCAAGGAGGTGATCATCATCACCACTGACACGTCTCCGTCAGGCACCAAGAAGACCAAGCAGTACCTCAACTCCCCACCCTCACCTGGCATCGTGGACAAACTGTCTCCGGCTTGCATGTCTCCCTCTGAGGTAGAGATCGGCACCTCCTCTCCAGTGGGAGACAAGAGCAAATACGAGGGGGGGATCTTCAGCTTTGCGCTCACCTCGGCTTTACCTTTACCTTCAGCTCGGCCTCCAGGAGAAAAGAGACCACCACCACGCAAGCTGCTGAAGAGGCTGAACTCTGAGCCCTGGGGCCTGGTGGCACCCTCGGTCCTGAGCGGGGTTCCTCAGGAGAGGGTTGATGGAGGCCTGGAGGAGGAGGGCGGCTGCGATCTGAGCATGGCGATCACCGAGATAAATGGCCTGTCCATTACAGAACCGGTGAGACCTCTGCTGTCACGGCGACACAGCATCGAGACCCACGACCCCTGCTCCCCCAAACTCATTGACCGGTCCTGCTCCGAGGACTACGCAGCCCTCTCAGGTTCCTCCTGGGCCGACAAAGTCCAGCAGCACCAGATCCTGTACCGTAGGAACACGGCCCCGGAGTCCCAGGAGAACACCGGAGGACCTGGTGCAGTCACTACCCGGGCCCTGGCTCACCCCAAACTGACCCGGATGGAGCACTACGAGTCGGATACCCACCTCTGCCCAGAGTCCATTCCCGGATCTCCAGACTCTGGTCGGGTGTCTGTAGAGCGGAGGAGGTACAACGCCTCTCCCCTGTCCTTGGTCAACAGTTCCTCCAGAGAGTCTCTGGAGAACATTCCCAACTCAGTGTCCCCCATTACCATACGCAGGCGTCCCCCGGGGCTGCTGGAGCGCCGGGGCTCTGGGACCCTACTGCTGGACCACATCTCCCACACCAGGCCTGGCTTCCTGCCTCCGCTAAACATCAACCCCCAGAGACCCATCCCTGACATCCGGGCCAACGGAAAGCCTACTTCCCCCATCCACTGCGGGCATAAGATCCTGGTACCCATGGCCCCCGCCTCACCCAAACGGGGCCCTGACTTCAAGATGAAGAAGAAGTTGATGAGGAGACATTCGATGCAGACAGAGCAGATGAAGCAGCTCTCCACCTTCCAGGAGATCCTGGCTGAGAAGGTCATCGAGTCCAACGGGGATTGATGATAGGAGATGTGGGAGCAAAGCATGATGGGTAGACTTTTAGGGTGCTGATTTACTGTGAAGCTTCTCCATCAGATCATCACCTCACTGATGAACTCTTCTAAAACCATGTCCTGGTCTTCATGGAGGGCTGCACCAACAACCCTTTTATTCAAAGGAGGAAAGGGCTCAATTAGTAGTTTATCAGTTTTAAATTTGAGTCACAATTTTAAACTAGAATCTCCGGTTCTGAGGTAAACATTAAATCAACATAAATGTCAATACTTGACGGCGGGTCAGGTGGCGTTTAATTGGTTCACGGTCCCCCAGGTGCACTGCACAGCGAATGACTCCTGAAAAAGCTGAAATCTTGGTCAGACCCTAATTGGAGTTGTGCGGCTCAAAGTTCGGGCCAGAAATGGGCTAAAATCACAAAAGGTATGCCCAGCTTTAAGGGACCCAGAGTCCAGACTAAAAACCACCAAACCTTTTCAGTTCTGGTCCTGAGACTCTGTAACAACACTTCTAGATTTTCCTCTGAGTCTGAGTGAAAGACAAACGACCACAGAGATGATCGGTAAACTAGAACCACTGTGGCTTTATGGTTTAAACCACAACTAGCTTCAGACTAATTCACACAGCTCTAGTTTATTTTCTGTTCCTGTTCACAGTTGAAACATTGTCTCATCACGTATTAGTAAAAGCTCAAATATTTTCAGATTAATAAGATGAAATGTTGCTGGTGCAGCTCTCTGGTTTCCTGTCTGCTGAACCACAGGAAGCTTTCTGGGTTAACAATCAGTTTACAACACATTCCCGATGCTTCCTCATCATTTATTCACTTCAGTTAAAAACTGATGAAACTAATGAAACTGAAAAAATAATGTGACTGGTTTGATGTTTACAGATGCATAATTTGCACTGAGGTCCATTTTCCTCATGGTGACGGATGAAAACATGAACCTCCTGCTGGACCTGAGGTTTAACTGATGAAACCTGAAGGTCGACTCCGAAAACAAACTCTCACATTTTCATTAATGAAGCTAGCGTATTTATTTTAATCCATGTCTAAGCTCCTGGTCTGACTGGAGAATGTGGTACCGTGTGAGCCGACCTACTGCGCTGTAACTATCCACATAGTCCATTTGGTATTTCCTCTGAATGAACTGTCTTTATTTTACAGTTCAGAGGGTCGTTTGAAACGTCCGTCCTGACGATGTTTCTGTAATTTAACGTCGCTGAGGTGATATTTTGATCTAATTTGTGTTGAGATGAATTTAAATGAAACATGGTTTTCTTGTTGATGAAATTCCAAAGAAATCGTGTGGAAGATTTGAACCAAAACCTGCTGAGACTGTAAATACTGTAAAGCTGCATCTGTGCAATAGAGCCTGTACTGTAACGTCAAGCACTTCACATGTGGTTCAACTCAAGAGGACACTGAAGGACAGCTAAAGGATCAGTCTCTGTCCTCTCCAGAGTCAGAAGAGTGCTGTGTGTCCAGAACCAGAACCAGAACCAGAACAGGCTTCGCCTAGTTTTAAAGACATATAAAGAAAGGCCTGAAGTGTCAAAGCAAAATTAATCTGGGTCTTGATAGACTAGTCAACATCATGATGAGGTCCCAGAGTTAGCTGGAGGCTAACCAAAGACTGGAGGCTAACGCAAAGCAGTGGAGGCTCACGCTAGCAGTGGGCTAACGCTAGCAGTGGGCTATCGCTAGCAGTGGGCTAACGCTAGCAGTGGGCTATCGCTAGCAGTGGGCTAACGCTAGCAGTGGGCTAACGCTCCACATCTAAAATGTCGTCTTGCTGTTGTTGGCTGCCAGAATCCAGCCAAAGCTCCCGTTAGTTTAGCGTTAACGTGCCTGCTAACTGGAACCGCGTATTAACAGCTGGTGATTAATAAGTAGGGCTGGGCAACGACTAAACCTTTTAATCACGATTAATCGCATGATTTCCATTTTAATCTGCAAAATCCAATAATGAATTCAAAAGTAGTGTATGGTTACTTTTACTTTTTTTTGTGCCATAACATTTCTTGTGCAAACACTTTTAACATCAGCATTTTTTATACAGTAGCAGTCAAATAAAATATTTAGCATAAATATCACCTTGTTCATCTCAAATGTTATTAAGGCAAATACAAAATTAAAGCTTATTGCCACATTTGTTATTTTACAAAAAAAACTGCCTACAAAATCCTGAGCCACAGCAATAACATTAACAGCAGAAACATTTTTCTCGTTGTCCTGTCGTCAGTGTAATGGCCTGTAACTCCAAGGTTACTATGGTTACCCAGTGACGTGCAGTAGTCCCAGTCGGAGCTACAGCGGGTCCATGTTGTAGAGGTGTCGGCCTGCAGGCTGTAGTGGTTCGCCTCGCTGCACTGCCTGCCTACGTTTACTGCATTCAGGTGATATTTCAGACTGGAAGTACTCTGGTGATGAGAAAATACAACTTTGCAGTGGTTACAAATAACTTTGGTTCTGTCAGCTCTGCCGTCTGGAAGAACTTTTTTTTTTTTTTTTTGTTCAAGGTCTTTTTATTTAAGTTCTGCATAGGACAAATCAAGGAATCAATCAAATCCAAATACATTTGCAGACAAACAATACCCTCCCCCCAACATGCTCCAACAGAGCCCCAACCCCAGAACATTACTACTGCGTCACGGAGTGAATAAGTGGATAAAAATAAATAAATAAATAAAAAATAAACAAAAGGAAAGGAATAACGATGTTAGAAAATACATTTAAAAGATATTAAATTAACAAATATACACACACATATATATACATATGAAAACACAATATAAAATAATAGACAAAAAATAAATAAATAAATAAATAAAAAAACTATAAAACAAACAAAAATGAGTACATAATAGCAGACCTAAAAGAGTAAGTATATTTCATGTATACACAAAACTCTACTTTTAAATTATGTTACATGTGATACAGATTCAGCAGTGTATAAATTTAATCAATATTGTCCAGTTTTTCCAAATATGACAAAAAGGGCCTCCATATAGTATAAAATGTCTGAATACACCCCCTTGTAGTATAACGGATCTTCTCTAGTCCCAAATGTTGTGTAAGATCTTTGATCCACATCTTAAAAGTTGGAGGGTACTTCTCTTTCCATTTCAGGAGAATAAGTCGTCTGGCTAAGAGAGATGCAAAGGCGATCATATTACCAGCCCGGCGATCCAGATGTATATCTTGTGGTACTACTCCAAACACTGCCACTATGGCAGAGGGTTCTATCGGTACCTCCAAAATTTCTGATAGGGTTTTAAATATTGACTGCCAAAAATTAATCAGCGCAGGACACAGCCAGAACATATGCGAAAGAGTGGCCGGTGTTTGCCTGCATCGGTCACAAAGAGGATCAATATTAGGCATAATTTTTGCTAATTTTTCTTTCGACCAGTGGAGGCGGTGAAAAATCTTAAACTGAATAACTGTATGTCGCAGACAAATTGAGGATGAATGTATCCTGTCTAAAGCTTTCGTCCAACCCTCATCAGAGAACTCTATCCCTAGATCCCCCTCCCACTGATTTCTAAGTGTTGTCAAGGGTTCCAGATTGTGCGAGTTAAGTAAGGAGTAGATTGACCCAATAGATCCTTTGTGACATGGGTTAAGTGTCAAGATGGTATCTAAAAGAGAGCTGGGTTGTTGTGACGGAAAGTCAGTGTATGATTTTGAGAGGAAACTGCGGAGTTGTAAGAATCTAAAAAAATGAGAACGAGGGATGTTAAACTTCCGCATTAACTGTTCAAAAGATGCAAAAACGTTGTCAATGAATAGGTCCTGTACAGTCGCAACTCCATTTTTTACCCAAACATCAAAAGCTCCATCCATAATTGATGGTGGAAATAAATGATTTCTCCAAATAGGAGCCCGAGTTGGAAGATTTTTGAGTGAGAAGAAACGTCTGAACTGTGTCCAAATTTTAAAGGAGTGTTTCACAATCGGATTTGAAGTATACCTGGACACTGGATCAGGGAGAGGGAATTTTGAACAGAGCAGGGAATGCAGGGAGGTGGGGCCACAGGATAGTCCCTCTAATTGTATCCATTTGGGAATAACATCGCCGGAGGGGCACTCCTTCCAATACAGTATGTTCCTTATATTCGCAGCCCAATAATAAAATTGAAAATTGGGGAGGGATAGGCCACCGTATTGACGGTGTCGTTGCAAAACACTTTTCTGTATCCGAGATTTCTTTTTATTCCAGATAAAACCAGATATCAATTTGTCTATGGATAGAAAAAACGATTTTGATAAGAATACAGGAATACACTGGAATAGATACAAGAATTTGGGCAAAACATTCATTTTGACAGTATTAATCCTTCCACCTAGTGATAAAGGTAATAAACTCCAACGCTCCAAATCTTGTTTTAGATGTATTATTAATGGGGGGAAATTAGCTTTATAGAGATCTTTAAAATTATTTGTAACCCAAATTCCTAAATATTTAAGTTTCTGTGTACTAACTTTAAGGGGGAACATATTGAGTCTAATTGTTGTAGCTGCGGTATTCACTGGCATGACCTCACTTTTTTGTAAATTAACTTTATATCCTGATATTTTGCCAAAGTTTTCGAGTAAGCTTAATGTTTTTGGCAGGCTATTTAAAGGGTCAGACAGATATAAAAGCATATCATCTGCATAGAGGGATACTTTATTATCTGAACCATTTCTCTGTATACCCTTAATACTGGGCTCACACCGCAAGGCGATCGCTAGGGGTTCGATTGCAATGGCAAATAAAAGGGGTGACAGGGGGCAGCCCTGTCTAGTCCCCCGGCGGAGAGGGAAGTAGGGAGACAGGTTGTTGTTTGTTCGGACAGCTGCCAGTGGGGAGGAATAGAGCACCCTTATCCATGAAACAAATTTCTCACTAAAGCCAAATCGTTTAAGGGCGTGAAAGAGATAATCCAGCTCCACCCGATCGAAAGCCTTCTCGGCATCTAATGATATAAGTATTTCTGGTGTGTCGGGTGGGGCGGGGTCATAAAGGATATTAAATAGGCGCCTTATATTGGAAAAAGAGTGGCGGCCCTTAATAAAGCCTGTCTGGTCGTCAGATATAACTGAAGGTAAAACAGTTTCCAGACGGGAGGCTAGCATTTTAGAAAGAATTTTACAATCCACATTTAAAAGTGAAATTGGGCGAAATGAGCCACAGTCCAAAGGATTTTTATCTTTTTTAGGAATAAGCGAAATAACGGCTTGCCTCATAGTTAGTGGAAGGGAGCCAGTATTAAATGATTCTTCGAATACCGAAAGCAAGACAGGAGCAAGTTGATTGATGAATTTCTTAAAAAATTCACATGAGAATCCATCAGGGCCCGGTGATTTTCCGCTTTGCATAGACTTGATAGCATTTGTGAGCTCTTCTATGGAAAAAGTTTTTTCTAGATCAGCTGCATCTTTATCAAGAATTGTGGGAACATCCAATTTTCCAAAGAACCTATCAGCTAGAATGTCATTTCCACAAGACTCTGTGGTGTATAATTTTGAGTAGAATTTTTGAAAACATGAATTTATCTCTGCATGATCTGTATGTTTATTGCCCAGTTCATCATTTATTTCCGCTATAGTGCGATCTGCAGTTCTTTGATGAAGCTGATGAGCGAGAATTTTCCCGGTCTTTTCGCCAAATTCATACGATTTTCAGTGTGTCTGGTTGTCATTAAGTTGAATTCTGTTTGAAGAATAAGCCGTTGTTTAAACATATCATTGGATGGGGTGACAGCAAGACTTGTATCTAAATCAAGAATATCCTTTGTTAACTGCTCCAATCTTGCATTATGACGCTTCCTTTGTTGTGCACTATATGATATAATTTGTCCCCTAAGGTACACTTTCATTGATTCCCACACCAGTGAGGGGGATATTCCTGGTGTCTGGTTATGTTTGAGAAAAAAATGTTATTTCAGTTGTGATAAATTTGACAAAACTTTCATCTGAGAGGAGTAACGAATTGAAACGCCATGGGCGATAGGTGTTTTGAGAGCCTGATATTCACATTTAGTGATAAGTGGGAGAAGCTTTTTATCCAGAAAAAAAGTAATTTATACGTGAATATGTCCCGTGAACAGGTGAGAAAAAAGAATAACTTCTAGATGTGGGATTCTGGAAGCGCCATACATCAGATATGCCGTTCGTATTGAGAAATAACCGTATTGTACGCGCTGCATTGGAAGTGGCCATCGTTTTAGATGAGCTAGAACAGGTGACAACGCACAATTCATATCTCCCCCGAGAATAAGATGGTGTGTGTCCATGTTTGGAATTCGGGCAAAAAAATTTGAAAAAAAGGAGCTATGATCCCAGTGTGGTGCATAAACATTAGCTAGGATGACCGGTGTATTGTATAACCTGCCCACTACAATAATATGGCGCCCTGATGAATCTGTTTCAACCCTTGTCATAACAAATGGGACATTTTTATTAATAAGAATAGCAGCCCCTCTGGATTTGCCCCGTCTGGAAGAACTTTAAAAGAAAAACGGCCATGTAAGGCCATGCTCCGGTTCTGCAGCAGTCAGCAAAAGACTTTTACAAAATAAAAGCCTGTGAGCAACAGGCTTTTACAATAATAAAAGAAATAATAAAACCTGCGTTAATGCGCAATAAAACAATTGTTGGTGACAATAACGCGTTAATTTGCCCAGCCCTAATAATAAGACCTGGATACGGGTCACGCAGCATTGCTGCTGAGTTTTTACCAGCGACCACCATTATAAAAGAGACGCATGGAAAACAGCTGAGAGGACACGCTGCCGACGCCGTTGGAATGTGATTTCCATCTGCTTCCATTTTTGGTGCTAAGCTAGGCTAACAGTTTCCCACTGATTCCAGTCTTTGTGCTAAGCTAGGCTAACACTTTCCCACTGATTCCAGTCTTTGTGCTAAGCTAGGCTAACACTTTCCCACTGATTCCAGTCTTTGTGCTAAGCTAGGCTAGACACTTTCCCACTGATTCCAGTCTTTGTGCTAAGCAGGCAACACTTTCCCACTATTCCAGTCTTTGTGCTTTTTCTAACTAGGCTAGACATCTTCTGGATCTACACACAGATTAAAACATTTTACTCTGGAGAAGAAGGAGATTTACATAAAGTTGAAGTATTTCTATAAAGTTGGACTGAAACGAGAGTCCCTGAATCTTTGATTGTTACCGTTTGACTCCGACTTAAATGTTTTGAATGACGCTTCCTGAGATAAAGTTGACTCGTTAACATTTTGCCCTTTCTGATATGAAATTGTTTAAACTGGATCCAATTTAAACTCATTTGTACCACTCTGATCCTGTTGAATCTAGTTTGACCTGGATTGAATCAACCTGAAACAGACTGGTTTAAACAGGATCAGAGTAGTTTAAACAGGATCAAACTGGTTTAAACCAGATCAGACTGGTTTACACCAATCAGTCTGGTTTAAACTGGATCGTTCTGGTTTAAAGTGGATCCGACTGGCCCGCTGTCAGCCGCCACAGAACCGGCCCAGTCCTCTGGTGGTCTGGTACTGTGTTGCGGCGTCTCTCGGCTCTGTGGAGACAGTTTGCTGCTGATCAACAAGAAGAATCGACTCAAATTTCAACCCAAGTTGACTGATATAAATGTGTCTATAAAGTGGAAGTATGTGACGGGACAGACAGCAGAGGACAGACGGCAGGACAGACAGCAGAGGACAGACGGCAGAGGACAGACTGCAGGACAGACAGCAGAGGACAGATGGCAGAGGACAGACTGCAGGACAGATGGCAGAGGACAGACTGCAGGACAGACAGCAGAGGACAGACTGCAGAGGACAGACTGCAGGACAGACAGCAGAGGACAGACAGCAGAGGACAGACTGCAGGACAGACAGCAGAGGACAGACAGCAGAGGACAGACGGCAGGACAGACAGCAGAGGACAGACTGCAGGACAGACAGCAGAGGACAGACAGCAGAGGACAGACGGCAGGACAGACAGCAGAGGACAGACGGCAGAGGACAGACGGCAGGACAGACAGCAGAGGACAGACGGCAGAGGACAGACAGCAGAGGACAGACAGCAGAACAGACGGCAGAGGACAGACAGCAGAGGACAGACAGCAGAGGACAGATGGCAGGACAGACAACAGAGGACAGATGGCAGGACAGACAGCAGAGCACAGACAGCAGAACAGACGGCAGAGGACAGACAGCAGAGGACAGACAGCAGAGGACAGATGGCAGAGGACAGACGGCAGAGGACAGACGGCAGAGACAGACAGCAGAGGACAGACAGCAGGACAGATGGCAGAGGACAGACAGCAGAGGACAGACAGCAGAGGACAGACGGCAGAGGACAGACAGCAGAGGACAGACGGCAGAACAGACGGCAGAGGACAGACAGCAGAACAGACGGCAGGACAGACGGCAGAGGACAGACAGCAGAGGACAGACGGCAGAACAGACGGCAGAGGACAGACAGCAGAGGACAGACGGCAGAACAGACAGCAGAGGACAGACGGCAGAGGACAGACAGCAGAGGACAGACGGCAGGACAGAGGGAAGCTCAGCTGACCGTTTGGTTTTTATTGCTGGCAGTAAAATCATGAGATCATTTGACCCACACCGTGGCCTCACCAACGTCCACGCTTTTATCGGCCGTCATCACTTTGTTAAAGATGTTTATACGTCCAGATCCTGAAGGAATGAATAACTCGAGTATGGCGTTCCACAGGAACACCGCTGTTCTGCCGGTACCCGCTGACCGGAGAGACTTCGGTATAATCTGACGCTGACGGACGTGTGTTGTTACGATCGACGCTGTCGGTCGGGACGAAAGTGACGCATCAGTATAAAGTTGAATAGTTTAAATTATTTTTAAAAATGAAATATGTCTGAATATGTGATTGAAAACATAATATCCTCAATATTGATTTTTAAAAAGTTACATTTTATTTTCAATTTCATCAAACATTTGGCAGTATTGAGCAGTATTACTGTTAAAGGAAATGTAACTTTATTGGTCATAAACAGGGCGGTCAGTTAAAATATTAAATCCTGATCAATCACAAATTAATGTCACACATTTTCTCTGTTCATAAAGAACCTTAAAGGAGATCAGTCCAGTATTTAGTCCTCTGATCAGCATGGTAGTGGACTAATATGCTGCTTTATGTAAATGTATGTATATATTTATTATAGTAAATCAATAACAACACTAATCAATACCAGATATTGTCCAGAAACCCTCCCAGGTTCTGACTTTAGCATCAACAATCTGCTCCAATCAGAACATGACAAACTGCAGCCCAACAGACAACAACAGCTGTCAGTGTGTCAGAGTGCTGACTGGACTAGGACTTGATCCAGACTGACTGGGACTATCATAAAGTGGGCATGTCTGTAAAGGGGAGACTGGTGGGACCCAGAGAACCCATTTACATCCACACATCTGGAGGTCAGAGGTCAACGGACCCCTTTGAACATGGACAGAACAACATGTAGTTTGTAAAGTTTGGCTGACGTAGTTCGGTATATCGGACTCGTCACCGCCTGCCTTTGGTACCAGGTCCCCCGCCTGCAGAAACCAATCTGTGCTCTTTTCAGGTCTTCATTGGTTTGACGATCCTCTTGTTGGAATGCCTCCAAGTGTCAGAAAATGAATCATATAATCTGTCGTTTTCCAGCGGCGCCTTCGTCTGGCAGCCAGTGATGGTGAGTCAGCTGTTTGTTTGAATATTTGCGTTACACTCTGTCAGAACATGTTAATAGAAAGACTAGGTCCGAAAAAGAGGTCATCTCTAGTCTCTCAGTCTCTAATGTCAGGCTTTTGGTCTGTAATCCCTCGTGTCTCCTCTCTAATCCTGGGTGTCCAGTCTCTGTTTTCTGGTCTTTGATCTCTAATCCCTGGATCCCTATATATATATATATATATATATATATATATATATATATATATATATATATATATATATAAGATATATATAGATATATCTCGAGTAAATAGAGTCGATCCTTTCGATTCAAATGGAGGAAATACAGTGAGACGTTGTGATTTGATGTTACACTCATTAATCTGACAGATTGATGCTGTCAAAATCAATTTAGTTTCATCTCTTCGCCTTCCTAGCACACGTCAATGACCAGTGACTAGCTGTAGTGGAACAGTGACTAGTGACTAGCTGTAGCGGAACAGTGACTAGTGACTAGCTGTGGTGGAACAGTGACTAGTGACTAGCTGTAGCGGAACAGTGACTAGTGACTAGCTGTAGCGGAACAGTGACTAGTGACTAGCTGTAGCGGAACAGTGACTAGTGACTAGCTGTAGCAGCACAGTGACTAGTGACTAGCTGTAGCGGAACAGTGACTAGTGACTAGCTGTAGTGGAACAGTGACTAGTGACTAGCTGTAGCAGAACAGTGACTAGTGACTAGCTGTAGCGGTAGAGTGATTAGCGACTAGCTGTAGCGGTAGAGTGATTAGCGACTAGCTGTAGCGGTAGAATGACTAGTGACTAGCTGCAGAGGTACAGTGACTGGCTGTAGCAGTAGTGACTAGTGACTAGCTGTAGCAGTAGAGTGACTAATGACTAGCTGTAGCAGTAGAGTGACTAGTGACTAGCTGTAGAGGTAGAGTGACTAGTGACTAGCTGTAGCAGTAGAGTGACTAGTGACTAGCTGTAGCAGTAGAGTGACTAGTGACTAGCTGTGGAGGTAGAGTGACTAGCTGTAGAGGTAGAGTGACTAGCTGTAGCGGTACAGTGACCAGTGACTAGCTGTAGAGGTAGAGTGACTAGTGACTAGCTGTAGAGGTAGTGACTAGCTGTAGCAGTAGAGTGACTAGCTGTAGCGGTAGAGTGACTAGTGACTAGCTGTAGCGGTAGTGACAGTGACTAGCTGTAGAGTAGAGTGACTAGCTGTAGCGGTAGAGTGACTAGTGACTAGCTGTAGCGGTAGAGTGACTAGTGACTAGCTGTAGAGGTAGAGTGACTAGTGACTAGCTGTAGCAGTAGAGTGACTAGTGACTAGCTGTAGCGGTAGGAAGTGACTAGTGTGAGTAGAGTGACTAGCTGTAGAGGTAGAGTGACTAGTGACTAGCTGTAGCAGTAGAGTGACTAGCTGTAGCGGTAGAGTGACTAGCTGTAGAGGTAGAGTGACTAGTGACTAGCTGTAGAGGTAGAGTGACTAGTGACTAGCTGTAGCAGTAGAGTGACTAGCTGTAGCAGTAGAGTGACTAGTGACTAGCTGTAGCAGTAGAGTGACTAGTGACTAACTGTAGAGGTATGTTCTCGTCACCAAGCTGTCTGTATTTTCCTTCCAGGCTTTCTATACGATGTTTTCAGGTGTTTCTGGTGTTTTGTAGTGACTAGTGACTAGCTGTAGCAGTAGAGTGACTAGTGACTAGCTGTAGCAGTAGAGTGACTAGTGACTAGCTGTAGAGGTACTTTTTTTTTTTTTTTTATTTTGTTTTAGTGACTAGTGACTAGCTGTAGAGGTAGAGTGACTAGCAACTAGCTGTAGAGGTAGAGTGACTAGTGACTAGCTGTAGCAGTAGAGTGACTAGCGACTAGCTGTAGCAGTAGAGTGACTAGCGACCAGCTGTAGCAGTAGAGTGACTAGCGACTAGCTGTAGAGGTACAGTGACTAGTAACTAGCTGTAGAGGTAGAGTGACTAGTGACTAGCTGTAGAGGTACAGTGACTAGCTGTAGCAGTAGAGTGACTAGTGACTAGCTGTAGCAGTAGAGTGACTAGTGACTAGCTGTAGCACGGAACACCAGTAGAGTGACTAGTGACTAGCTGTAGAGGTACAGTGACTAGTGACTAGCTGTAGCAGTAGAGTGACTAGCTGTAGCGGTAGAGTGACTAGTGACTAGCTGTAGCGGTAGAGTGACTAGTGACTAGCTGTAGAGGTAGTGACTAGTGACTAGCTGTAGATATACTATACTCCAGTAGAGTGACTAGCTGTAGCGGTAGAGTGACTAGTGACGACGCGAGGAGAGGCAGGCCGAGAGGAGGACAGGCGCGGGGAGGACAGGAGGGGGATAGCTGTAGCGGTAGAGTGACTAGTGACACGCTGTAGCAGTAGAGTGACTAGCTGTAGCAGTAGAGTGACTAGCGACTAGCTGTAGAGGTAGTGACTAGTGACTAGCTGTAGAGGTAGAGTGACTAGCTGTAGCAGTACAGGGACTAGTGACTAGCTGTAGCAGTAGAGTGACTAGCGACTAGCTGTAGAGGTAGTGACTAGTGACTAGCTGTAGAGGTAGAGTGACTAGGACTACTGTAGCAGTAGAGTGACTAGTGACTAGCTGTAGCAGTAGAGTAACTAGTGACTAGCTGTAGAGGTATGTTCTCGTCACCAAGCTGTCTGTATTTTCCTTCCAGGCTTTCTATACGATGCTTTCAGATGTTTCTGGTGTTTTGTAGTGACTAGTGACTAGCTGTAGTAGTGATAGTGACTTTTTTTTTTATTTTTTTTTTTATTTTTTTTTTTTTTGTACAGTGACTAGCAACTAGCTGTAGAGGTACATTGTACTAGCTGTGCAGTAGAGTGACTAGTGACTAGCTGTAGCAGTAGAGTGACTAGTGACTAGCTGTAGCAGTAGAGTGACTAGTGACTAGCTGTAGAGGTACAGTGACTAGTGACTAGCTGTAGCAGTAGAGTGACTAGCTGTAGCGGTAGAGTGACTAGTGACTAGCTGTAGCGGTAGAGTGACTAGTGACTAGCTGTAGAGGTAGTGACTAGTGACTAGCTGTAGCAGTAGAGTGACTAGCTGTAGCAGGTAGAGTGACTAGTGACTAGCTGTAGCGGTAGAGTGACTAGTGACTAGCTGTAGCAGTAGAGTGACTAGACTGTAGCAGTAGAGTGACTAGCGACTAGCTGTAGAGGTAGTGACTAGTGACTAGCTGTAGAGGTAGAGTGACTAGTGACTAGCTGTAGCAGGAGAGTGACTAGTGACTAGCTGTAGAGGTAGAGTGACTAGTGACTAGCTGTAGAGAAAGAAAGAAAGATATTCCTTTATTAGTCCCACAGTGGGGAAATTCAGTTTTACACTCTGTTGTTCACACAGTACATATACATGTCAATGGAGAGATGTCAGAGTGAGGGGGCTGCTCCTGACAAGCGCCCAGAGCAGTTGGGGGTTTGGTGCCTTGCTCAGGGGCACCTCGGCAGTGCCCAAGAGGTAAACTGGCACCTCTCCAGCAACCAGTTGGTCTTGGTCCATGGGGGTCTTGAACCCGTGACGTCCGCGTCCTTACAGACTGAGCTACTGCCGCCCCCCAGAGGTAGTGACTAGTGACTAGCTGTAGAGGTAGTGACTAGCTGTAGCAGTAGAGTGACTAGTGACTAGCTGTAGCAGTAGAGTGACTACTGACTAGTGACTAGCTGTAGAGGTAGAGTGACTAGTGACTAGCTGTAGCAGTAGAGTGACTAGTGACTAGCTGTAGAGGTAGAGTGACTAGTGACTAGCTGTAGAGGTAGAGTGACTAGTGACTAGCTGTAGCGGTAGAGTGACTAGTGACTAGCTGTAGAGGTAGAGTGACTAGTGACTAGCTGTAGCGGTAGAGTGACTAGTGACTAGCTGTAGCGGTAGAGTGACTAGTGACTAGCTGTAGAGGTAGAGTGACTAGTGACTAGCTGTAGCAGTAGAGTGACTACTGACTAGTGACTAGCTGTAGAGGTAGAGTGACTAGTGACTAGCTGTAGCAGTAGAGTGACTAGTGACTAGCTGTAGAGGTAGAGTGACTAGTGACTAGCTGTAGCAGTAGAGTGACTACTGACTAGTGACTAGCTGTAGAGGTAGAGTGACTAGTGACTAGCTGTAGAGGTAGAGTGACTAGTGACTAGCTGTAGAGAAAGAAAGAAAGAATTCCTTTATTAGTCCCACAGTGGGGAAATTCAGTTTTACACTCTTTTTCACACAGACAAACATGTCAATGGAGAGAGTCAGAGGAGGCTGCTCCTACAAGCGCCCAGAGCATTGGGGGTTTGTGCCTTGCTCAGGGGCACCTCGGCAGTGCCCAAGAGACACTGCACCTCTCCACAACCATGTCTTGCCACTAACCCGTACTCCCTCCTTACAGACTACACTCCGCCCCCAAAACAGACCTAGAGGAGGACACACACAACACACAAATGACACCTGCACGGTAAGTGACATGACTAGCTGTAGCAGTAGAGTGACTAGTGACTAGCTGTGAGGTAGAGTGACTAGTGACTAGCTGTAGAGGTAGAGTGACTAGTGACTAGCTGTAGCGGTAGAGTGACTAGTGACTAGCTGTAGAGGTAGAGTGACTAGTGACTAGCTGTAGCGGTAGAGTGACTAGTGACTAGCTGTAGCGGTAGAGTGACTAGTGACTAGCTGTAGAGGTAGAGTGACTAGTGACTAGCTGTAGCAGTAGAGTGACTACTGACTAGTGACTAGCTGTAGAGGTAGAGTGACTAGTGACTAGCTGTAGAGGTAGAGTGACTAGTGACTAGCTGTAGCAGTAGAGTGACTACTGACTAGTGACTAGCTGTAGAGGTAGAGTGACTAGTGACTAGCTGTAGCAGTAGAGTGACTAGTGACTAGCTGTAGAGGTAGAGTGACTAGTGACTAGCTGTAGCAGTAGAGTGACTACTGACTAGGACTAGCTGTAGAGGTAGAGTGACTAGTGACTAGCTGTAGAGGTAGAGTGACTAGTGACTAGCTGTAGAGGTAGAGTGACTAGTGACTAGTTGTAGAGGTAGAGTGACTAGTGACTAGCTGTAGAGGTAGAGTGACTAGTGACTAGCTGTAGCAGTAGAGTGACTAGTGACTAGCTGTAGCAGTAGAGTGACTAGTGACTAGCTGTAGAGGTAGAGTGACTAGTGACTAGCTGTAGAGGTAGAGTGACTAGTGACTAGCTGTAGAGGTAGAGTGACTAGTGACTAGCTGTAGCAGTAGAGTGACTAGTGACTAGCTGTAGCAGTAGAGTGACTAGTGACTAGCTGTAGAGGTAGTGACTAGTGACTAGCTGTAGCAGTAGAGTGACTAGCTGTAGCGGTAGAGTGACTAGTGACTAGCTGTAGCAGTAGAGTGACTAGTGACTAGCTGTAGAGGTAGTGACTAGTGACTAGCTGTAGCAGCAGAGTGACTAGTGACTAGCTGTAGAGGAGTGACTAGTGACTAGCTGTAGAGGTATGTTCTCGTCACCAAGCTGTCTGTATTTTCCTTCCAGCTTTCTATACGACTTTCAGGTGTTTCTGTGTTTTTAGTGACTAGTGACTAGCTGTAGCAGTAGAGTGACTAGTGACTAGCTGTAGAGGTAGAGTGACTAGTGACTAGCTGTAGCAGTAGAGTGACTAGTGACTAGCTGTAGCAGTAGAGTGACTAGTGACTAGCTGTAGAGGTAGTACTAGACTACTTAGAGGTAGGACAGTGACTAGCTGTAGCAGTAGAGTGACTAGTGACTAGCTGTAGAGGTACAGTGACTAGCTGTAGCAGTAGAGTGACTAGTGACTAGCTGTAGTGGTACAGTGACTAGTGACTAGCTGTAGCAGTAGAGTGACTAGCTGTAGCAGTAGAGTGACTAGTGACTAGCTGTAGAGGTAGTGACTAGTGACTAGCTGTAGAGGTACAGTGACTAGTGACTAGCTGTAGCAGTAGAGTGACTAGTGACTAGCTGTAGCAGTAGAGTGACTAGTGACTAGCTGTAGAGGTATGTTCTCGTCACCAAGCTGTCTGTATTTTCCTTCCAGGCTTTCTATACGATGCTTTCAGGTGTTTCTGGTGTTTTGTAGTGACTAGTGACTAGCTGTAGCAGTAGAGTGACTAGTGACTAGCTGTAGAGGTACAGGGACTAGTGACTAGCTGTAGCAGTAGAGTGACTAGTGACTAGCTGTAGAGGTAGAGTGACTAGTGACTAGCTGTAGAGGTATGTTCTCGTCACCAAGCTGTCTGTATTTTCCTTCCAGGCTTTCTATACGATGCTTTCAGGTGTTTCTGGTGTTTTGTAGTGACTAGTGACTAGCTGTAGCAGTAGAGTGACTAGTGACTAGCTGTAGCGGTAGAGTGACTAGTGACTAGCTGTAGCGGTAGAGTGACTAGTGACTAGCTGTAGAGGTAGAGTGACTAGTGACTAGCTGTAGAGGTACAGTGACTAGTGACTAGCTGTAGCAGTAGAGTGACTAGTGACTAGCTGTAGAGGTAGAGTGACTAGTGACTAGCTGTAGAGGTACAGTGACTAGTGACTAGCTGTAGCAGTAGAGTGACTAGTGACTAGCTGTAGCGGTAGAGTGACTAGTGACTAGCTGTAGAGGTACAGTGACTAGTGACTAGCTGTAGCAGTAGAGTGACTAGTGACTAGCTGTAGAGGTAGAGTGACTAGTGACTAACTGTAGAGGTATGTTCTCGTCACCAAGCTGTCTGTATTTTCCTTCCAGGCTTTCTATACGATGCTTTCAGGTGTTTCAGGTGTTTTGTCCTTTGTGGAGTTTAGCTTGTCCATGAACATGGCCATGTGCAGCTGCTGTAATTCCTTTGAGTCCACAGTTCAGGTGAGTCCACCTTTACCTGAACAGGGTAACAGGGTCAGGGTGTCTGTATCTGGGGATTTCCCCTGATGATGTTTCGCACCAATAAAAATTAACAATAAAAGGGTTATCCCTTGGATTTTAAACATGGAGATCAGTTTACTTGTCCTACTTAGAGGACTAAACAGGACCAGTAAACAGAGACCAGGACCAGTAAACAGAGGCCAGGGCTAGTAAACAGAAGCCAGGACTAGTCATAAAGGCTAGGACCAGTCAAGAGAGGCCAAGACCAGTCAACAGAGGCCAGGCCGAGTAAACAGGGCCAGGACCAGTAAACAGAAGCCAGGCCTCGTACACAAAAGCTGGGACCAGTCAACAAGCCAGGACCAGTAATCAGAGGCCAGGACCTGCGTATTTAATGAGTAGTATTAGTCTTCTGTGGCCTGATGTCAGCGCCTACATTATTATTCTTTCTGTTTAAAAACTCATACTAATTTGGTGTTTTTGCAGCCAATCACTGTCACCAACCAATTGTACGGAAGAGCTCCAGTTTCTGTAGAGACTCCACCCACAAACCAAACTGAAGCCAAGCTGAAATAGCCCCGCCCCCACCCTTTGAGGTTGGTTATGCAGGGATGAGGTCATATGACTGAACTGACAGCATTGCTATTTTTGAATCTTTTTTGTTGTTGCATACAGCAGCATCATAAACTGAGGCCACGCCCCCCTTGCAAGGACAATGATCCTCACTGCCAGCAGCACCTTCACAAGTTCCTGCACTTTTTTTTTGCACAGTTCTCATTATTTGGGATTTTGAGATCATTCTATATCTGACCAGTGGTGTTCCTCACATCTTCAAATTCCACCCCCCCCCCCTCCCCTCCCGTGAGGCGGGGGGGGGGGGGCGGAGCCCACCCCCCGTGGGCTGGGGGGGGGGGGGGCCCCCCCCGGGAGCCCCCCCCCCCCCCAGCGAAAAAAAAAAAAAAAAAAAAAAACAACCCCCCCCCCCCCCCCCCCCCGGGGGATTTTAGAGTAATTTAATAACCTAAACAACATTTTTTTTGGTGGGGGGGAGGAAGCCGGAGTACCCGGGAAAAACCCCCCCTCACACGGGGAAAACAGAAAACCCCCACAAAAAAGACCCGCAAGCTGAAACCAACCCTCCCCCCTCCTGCTTGGGGGGCAACGCCCTAACCACTACACCACCGTGCAGCCCTCTTCAAATTCCAAACATTCAAATTTAGGACAACGTCCCAAAAATGTCCCAGTCCGGAAACCAGCAGGAAGCTCAGCAATGTCCTGCTGTGGACGCCATATTAGTTCAGATCAGGAAGTCCCAATAACACAAACTAAGTAACTGATGGATGCAGCTGTAGACCATCTACTCTAGGATGGAATGGAGTCTGATGGCTCTGAAGACAGTCATAAAACAGCTTCAGTTCCCTATCAGAAAGGTCTGTCTGATGGTGAGGAAAAGGACCGTCAGACAGTTCTTTATCATCAGACAGTGCTTTACCATTAGATAGTCCTTTACCTCACCGTCAGACAGTCCTGTACCTTACCGTTGGACAGTCCTTTACCATCAGACAGTCCTGTACCATCAGATAGTCCTTTACCTCACCGTCAGATGGTCCTGTACCTTACCTTTGGACAGTCCTTTACCATCAGACAGTCCTGTACCTCACCGTCAGATAGTCCTTTACCACCAGACAGTCCTTTACCACCAGACAGTCCTTTACTTCACCGTCAGATAGTCCTTTACCTCACCGTCAGATAGTCCTTTACCACCAGACAGTCCTTTACCTTACCGTTGGACAGTCCTTTACCACCAGACAGTCCTTTACCACCAGACAGTCCTGTACCTCACCGTCAGATAGTCCTTTACCACCAGACAGTCCTTTACCTTACCGTTGGACAGTCCTTTACCACCAGACAGTCCTTTACTTCACCGTCAGATAGTCCTTTACCACCAGACAGTCCTTTACCACCCAGACAGTCCTTTACCACCAGACAGTCCTTTACCACCAGATAGTCCTTTACCTTACCGTTGGACAGTCCTTTACCACCAGACAGTCCTTTACTTCACCGTCAGATAGTCCTTTACCACCAGACAGTCCTGTACCTCACCGTCAGACAGTCCTTTACCACCAGACAGTCCTTTACCACCAGACAGTCCTGTACCTCACCGTCAGACAGTCCTTTACCACCAGACAGTCCTTTACCACCAGACAGTCCTTTACCACCAGACAGTCCTGTACCTCACCGTCAGATAGTCCTTTACCACCAGACAGTCCTTTACCACCAGACAGTCCTGTACCTCACCGTCAGATAGTCCTTTACCACCAGACAGTCCTTTACCACCAGACAGTCCTGTACCTTACCAGACAGTCCTTTACCACCAGACAGTCCTGTACCTCACCGTCAGATAGTCCTTTACCACCAGACAGTCCTTTACCACCAGACAGTCCTTTACCTTACCGTCAGATAGTCCTTTACCACCAGACAGTCCTGTACCTCACCGTCAGATAGTCCTTTACCACCAGACAGTCCTGTACCTCACCGTCAGATAGTCCTTTACCACCAGACAGTCCTTTACCATCAGACAGCTGTTTCAGACGGGAACTGAAGCCGTTATATTGCCCTGTTCGGAGCCACCAGACTCCATTCACTGAAGCAGTAATTTTAGCTGTCAGATCAGGAGTATCAGAATATCTGAACTAACTAACCGACGTCACCACTTTCTGCTAACGGCTGAGTGGCGTTTATATTTGAAGACTATGGAACAGAACATAGATGGACCCGTCTTTTAATTGTGGAATAAAACATAGTGCGCAAAATATTAATTATAAATAATAAAGATGATAACTGGCAGTTTAGCTGATAATTACTTTATTACTATTGTTATTAATCTGAAAATATTAGACAACTGTGTGTGTTATAAATGAATCATGTGGCATTGACGAACCAATCACCTGCAGTCAGAAACAGCCGAAGACATTTAGGATATTTAATGAGGTAAAAACAGAAACATTTAAAAGTTTCCCTTCAAACATAAACAAAAGGAAAAAAGACAAAACAGAAAATGACAGAAAATATTTACAGTTATTGATTAG
This sequence comes from Pterois miles, assembly GCA_947000775.1. Taxonomy (NCBI): domain Eukaryota; kingdom Metazoa; phylum Chordata; class Actinopteri; order Perciformes; family Scorpaenidae; genus Pterois; species Pterois miles. The sequence goes on along the minus strand of CAMQGK010000074.1, from coordinate 642,527 downwards.
TCGTCTGTTATTGATCAGTTATTGGTCAGGTATCAGAGCAGTTATCTTGAGTTTATTTTATAAATTGAATTCACAGTTTTGCTGTTTGAGCTGTGAATAAAAACTTCAAACTGACTTCAGAAGCCGATGAAATCTGTCCAGACGGTTTCTCTACAGAGTCCCATTGCTGCCATAATTCATCTGATCAATACTCCGATTCTGTTGTTGACTGATCTACGGCCTCACTGAACCCTGAATCCTTCAAAATAAAACTCATTTGGTAGTTTGATGTTTCTAAATTCTTTGTGTTTTGATCTATTTAGTTTGGTTTCTTGTGTTTGTATTAACAACAAACGCCATCCTCATCATCATCATCATCATCATACCCATCTGCATCATCCTCTTCATCATCATTTTCATCATCATCCTCCTCCTCATAATCTGCATCATTTTCATCCTTCTCCTCCTCATCATCATCCGCATCCTCTTCATCATCCTCATCCTGTCTGTAGCCCGACAAGAAAACAGAGATAGGAGCAGCAAGAAGATGCCCTACTTTGCTTAAATTTTAGTCCCATATAAACACCGGAGTTGTCGACACTATACAGAGATAGGACTGACAAAGATGCCTCACTCTGTTTACTTAGTAGGATGTAAAAACTGAAATCATAGTGACCTATAAAAACAGAGATTGGAGTGTAGGGACAGTATAAATATGGAGAAGATGCTTCACTCTGAACTATATAATGGGATATAGAAACAGAAATGTAGTGATATATACATATGAAGATAGGAGTGAAAGCCCAACCCTGACCCTGTCGTGTGATTATAAAGCTCAATACTGACCACCCACTGTCTGAATGGTGAATTTTCACTCCAGTGATGTTTAAGAAAATCCTAAATAAAGAGTTGGGAGCATGTAACCACTTCAACCAGCTACGACATGAACCATGTCCAGAAAGCATTTGATTCAGAGCAACAAAATATTACAAACAGAAAAAAGCCAACATACCAGACTGTACAGTATTATTGTAGGAGTGAAAGAACTACTCGTCCCATAAACCATTGCCAATGGCAACTTGCCCAAAAACTACAGATAGACTCAGTAGCTCCATGCATCAGCTCTCTCCTCAAATGTTTTCAGAGACTCATTTCACTGAACAAGCCACCATGTTGGTCCGGTCTGATATCAGAACGTACAACACAAACCCTCACTCGCCCTTCACGGGTGGTTACCACATTATCATCCTCCAGGCAGACTATGAAAGGGATTTTCACTTCCAGAAACTTTCTGTTGAGCTCTATTTATCTATTTTGTTCTCTTGTTAAAATGTAATAATCCAATAATATGTAAGTGATGAGATATTAAAAAAACAAGATGCCTCACTGTATACTGTAGTTTATATATATGTATATATATATATATATATATATATATATATATATATATATATATATATATATATATATATATAGAGAGAGAGAGAGAGAGAGAGAGAGAGAGAGAGATAGGAGTGTAAAGTAAGAGCGCCACTTGGTTCATTTCTTGAAGAACTTCTTGTTGAGGAGAAAGATGAGTAGGTTGACGTTGACCTTCGCCTTGTCAAACATCTTCATCACCGCCACGCCCTCATACTGCAGCTGCAGCAGGTCCTATGAAACACACACACATACATAATACACACCTGGTATTTATCGAAGTAAGTAACTTGATATTTAGTCTGGTTTGTACCTGGTATTTGAGCAGAAACTCCTCCATCTCCACGCCGAGGAATCGGGCTTTGATACTGAAACTTCCTTTCTCAAGTCCAGGAACGATGTCAAAGACGACGTTCTTAAACCTGGAACAGTTCAGCTCAGTTCAGCTCTCTTCCTTCTTGTGATGTGAAAAGTTAACATTAACATATATGGCGTTAAAAATTAATATCGACATATATGATGTTAAAAGTTAATAACATCAACATATGTGATGTGAAAAGTTAATACCATTAACAATGTGACGTTAAAAGTTAATAACTTTAACATGTGACGTTAAAAGTTAATACCATTAACATTTGTGACATTAAAAGTTAATACCATTAACATATGTGATGTTAAAAGTTAATAATATCAACATATGTGATGTGAAAAGTTAATAACACTAACATATGTGATGTTAAGTTAATAATATCAACATATGTGATGTTAAAAGTTAATAAAATTAACATGTGACGTTAAAAGTTAATAATATCAACATATGTGATGTGAAAAGTTAATAACATTAACATATGTGATGTTAAGTTAATAATATCAACATATGTGATGTTAAAAGTTAATAAAATTAACGTGACGTTAAAAGTTAATAATATCAACATATGTGATGTGAAAAGTTAATAACACTAACATATGTGATGTTAAGTTAATAATATCAACATATGTGATGTTAAAAGTTAATAAAATTAACATGTGACGTTAAAAGTTAATAATATCAACATATGTGATGTGAAAAGTTAATAACACTAACATATGTGATGTTAAGTTAATAATATCAACATATGTGATGTTAAGTTAATAATATCAACATATGTGATGTTAAAAGTTAAAACATTAACTATGTGTGTTAAGTTAATAATATCAACATATGTGATGTTAAAAGTTAATAAAATTAACATGTGACGTTAAAAGTTAATAATATCAACATATGTGATGTGAAAAGTTAATAACACTAACATATGTGATGTTAAGTTAATAATATCAACATATGTGATGTTAAAAGTTAATAACATTAACATATGTGATGTTAAGTTAATAATATCAACATATGTGATGTTAAAAGTTAATAACATTAATATTCCGGGTAGGGAATGAGTCTTTACCCCAAGTGAAGGAGTTCAAGTACCTCGGGGTCTTGTTCACGAGTGAGGGAACAAAGGAACGTGAGATTGGCCGGAGAATCGGAGCAGCGGGGGCGGTATTGCAGTCGCTGTACTGCACCGTTGTGACGAAGAGAGAGTTGAGCCGGAAGGCAAAGCTCTCTATCTACCGGTCAATCTTCGTGCCTACTCTCACCTATGGTCATGAGGGCTGGGTCATGACCGAAAGAACTAGATCGCGAGTACAAGCGGCCGAAATGGGTTTCCTCAGGAGGGTGGCTGGCATCTCCCTTAGAGATAAGGTGAGAAGCTCGGTCATCCGTGAGGGACTCGGAGTAGAGCCGCTGCTCCTTTGTGTTAAAAGGAGCCAGTTGAGGTGGTTCGGGCATCTGGTAAGGATGCCTCCTGGGCGCCTCCCTAGGGAGGTGTTCCAGGCACGACCAGCTGGGAGGAGACCCCGGGGACGACCCAGGACTAGATGGAGAGGTTATATCTCCACACTGGCCTGGGAACGACTCGGGATCCCCCAGTCAGAGCTGGTTAATGTGGCCCGGGAAAGGGAAGTTTGGGGTCCCCTGCTGGAGCTGTTGCCCCCGCGACCCGACCCCGAATAAGCGGATGAAGAGAAGACATTAACATATGTGACGTTACAAGTAAAACATTAACATATGTGACGTTACAAGTTAATAACATTAACATATGTGACGTTACAAGTTAATAACATTAACATATGTGATGTGAAAAGTTAATAAAATTAACATGTGACGTTAAAAGTTAATAACATTAACATATGTGACGTTAAAAGTTAATAACATTAACATATGTGACGTGAAAAGTTAATAACATTAACATATGTGACGTGAAAAGTTAATAAAACTAACATATGTGATGTTTAAAGTTAATAATATCAACATTTTTAATATATGTGAAGTTAAAGTTAATAATATTAACATATGTGATGTTAAAAGTTATTAACATCAACATGTGCGATGTTAAAAGTTAATAATATCAACATATGTGATGTTAAGTAAAATATAATATATTATGTTAAGTAACACTATCATATGTGATGTTAAAAGTTAATAACACTATGTTAAAAGTTAATAACACTAACATATGTGATGTTAAAAGTTAATAACACTAACATATGTGATGTGAAAAGTTAATAACACTAACATATGTGATGTGAAAAGTTAATAACATTAACATATGTGATGTTAAAAGTTAATAACACTAACATATGTGACGTTACAAGTTAATAACATTAACATATGTGACGTTACAAGTTAATAACATTAACATATGTGATGTTAAAAGTTAATAACACTAACATATGTGACGTTACAAGTTAATAACACTAACATATGTGACGTTACAAGTTAATAACATTAACATATGTGATGTGAAAAGTTAATAACATTAACATATGTGATGTGAAACGTTAATAACATTAACGTATGTGATGTGAAACGTTAATAACATTAACATATGTGATGTGAAACGTTAATAACATTAACATATGTGATGTGAAAAGTTAATAACATTAACATATGTGATGTGAAAAGTTAATAACATTAACATATGTGACGTTACAAGTTAATAACACTAACATATGTGACGTTACAAGTTAATAACATTAACATATGTGATGTGAAAAGTTAATAACATTAACATATGTGACGTTACAAGTTAATAACATTAACATATGTGATGTGAAAAGTTAATAACATCAACATATGTGATGTGAAAAGTTAATAACATTAACATATGTGATGTGAAAAGTTAATAACATCAACATATGTGATGTGAAAAGTTAATAACATTAACATATGTGATGTGAAAAGTTAATAACATCAACATATGTGATGTGAAAAGTTAATAACATTAACATATATGACGTTTGCGTTATGATGTTGATTTACTTATGATGATGTTAAATTGTTGTTGTTGTTGTGCTGACATGCTGTTTACAGTCGGATATTAAATCACAGAGCAGTGAACAGCCTATCAGTGTGTCGGTGTTATGTAGGTACACTGTGTGTTCTCACTGTGTTGCTGGCAGGTCTTCAATCTCTAACAGAACTCCTTTATCCTGCAGTCGGGTGGCGCTGTAGCTCAGAGCAGGAAGTTTCTTCTTTACTTTGCTCTCTGCTGCCTTCTTATTGGTTGATTTACTGCAACATACAACCAATCACCAATCACGACATTTGACTTGTAACGTGTGTGTGTGTGTGTGTGTGTGTGTGTGTGTGTGTGTCCGATACAGGAGGCCAACACTTTTGACATTTAATCTTCTGAGACCCACAATAAAGCTGTTCTAGTCTTTTTAAAAGGGGTTCAGGGGGTCTTTAGAGGGTCCAGGGGGTCTTTAGGGGGTCTTTAGGGGGTCCAAGGGGTCTTTAGGGGGTGCAGGGGGTCTTTAGGGGGAGATAGCAGGTCAACAGTAGGTGCCACATAGAAGTGGTGAACATCATCTGAAAGCTGGAACCTGAAGATTAACCTGAGATGCTGCTCAGCTCTGAGTGATAAGTTGTTCCAGTTATTAACCAGAAATAATCATGAATTAATTGATATTTACAATAAATAGTTAGTGTATCAGGGTTCAGAGCATTGTGATAGAAGTAGATGATGACCACCTTCATGATCTATTATTATTAATTTTTGGATTGATACCATTTGTTCCACAGATTTGGTGCTAAATTGAACCATTTTCACCACTGAAAATCCAGAATACCACATTAAGGCACCAAGACCTCGAGGAACACCATAGAAGAAGACATGCTGGGATTTGGGATCAACAACTGTTGACAGCTGTCCGATTTCTGTATTTTTCATTGATTAGATGTTGATCACTAGTGTTGTGTAAAAGTCTCAGAACCCCCTGATAATAGTAGTAGTAGTAGTAGTAGTAGTATTAGTAGTAGTAGTCTGACCTGGTTGGTATCAGGTGAGACCAGGATCAGACTTTTCTTCTGCCTTTCTTTTATTTTTTTTTTCTTTAAAACCTTTCAGACATTTTTCTGACTGTTTTCGGGGGACTCAGGTTTCCTAGTTTCATAAGACATCTGTGTCCAGGTCTACACCTGAACCTGCTAGAGTCCCTGAAGGACAGTAGACAGTCGGGGTTAAGGGTCTCAGAAGGTCCAGAAATCCAAGAATGAAGTGATGTCCTGTTTAGATGGTCCATCGGGGGTTTGAGATTCAACAGGAACCACACTAACAATCATGACAATGACAATGCTAATGATGCCCTGACTCTGTACCTGTTGGTGGTCAGGTTGTCCAGACAGGAAGTGATGTAATGTCTGTAGTAGTCCACCTGTTCACTGTGGAAGCTGCTCTTTGCCTGCAGGCTGCTGAGAGTCTGATGGAGTTTCTTAAGCTCCGCCCCCCGACGTTGACGGTGCAGACGCTGCTGACGGATGTCCTGGGGGGACATAATAATAATAGTTATTATTGATTGTTATTAATTATTAATTCATTCATTTATCAGTTTTTTATGTTTTAAGCATGCTTCAAATTAAAGGTTCTATACAGAATCATGCTCATTTCATTTTCAGATTCCTACTACAGTACTACTGTGACGTCCTGCTGAAGACACCTGGATTCACTCTGTTCTAGCACGTCAGTAGACCTGCAGCATAACTGTGTTGCTAGGTAACAGTTACTTACTTTCTGTCAGCTGACATTACTCACATACACTGCAACCGAAAATAAGCTGGGACATGTCTGAAATTATCTACAGCATGTGTCAAACTCAAAGCCCGCGGGCCAAATTAGGCCCGCCACCTCATTTTACGTGGCCCGCGAGGGCTTGCCAAGAATATATTATGCTCATCATACAATTCCATGGCACTTTACAGAAGTACGAAGTACATTTTCCACATTGCATCTGGATTTTGTTACATATGTACCAGAGTAGTTGGACTAGAGTTCTGCCCCTCTCAACTCCCACCACAACGTTAAACTAAGCTAATGGAATAAACTGGGTTTGATCATATTTGTGTGATGGTAAAAAAAAGACATTTACTATTCACTAGAGAGTTATTTTGATCTCTGATGGATGAGTAATGATGAGGGTTTCTGAATCTCATAAATTCATGGATTTATGTTATAATAAATAGAAATGTGAGTGTGTGTCCACATACAGTATTTTTGTGTCTACGTGCTGCAGATATATTGATGAACAAGCAGGTGTTTTTGTTACTGAAACCATTTTTTAAAAAATTGTAGAATATTTCTGCCTGCCATTATTTTTCAGACTTCTGCTTTCAGAGCTGGTTATTAAAGGTTATTAAATAAATTATTACTAAAACTAAACTGAATCCAGCCTGAGGCCCTTTGCTGCATGTCTCCCTTTTTCACATAAAAATGGAGAAATTCTCAAAAAAATCTGTTTATATATAAAAATAATAATAATAAATAATAAAAAAAGACACAAAAATCTCATTTTTGACAATACAGGACCGTAAAGTTCTGCATTAAATTAACCAAAAATGTGTCTATTATATATTTTCTTTCAGCTGCACCAGCATCAACTTCCTCCTGATCCTGCCTCCATCTAATACAACGCTGCGTTCATGTGCGGTCGGTATTATCAGGAAAAAGTACAGCCCCAAATGTGAAAACCTACATGGACACCCCGAACATCAACTCAAAGTCTGAGAAAAGTTTGGATCAAGACTTTCCGAGTTGACGTTATTCTATGCAGAATCTTAGCGGCAGAAAGTTAACGTTGGATTTAATGGAATAATGTATTAGGTTGTTTCTGGTAGTTGGAAAAAAGTCAGAATATTAATAGAATATTAAACGGTTTACAACTTTTCTCTGAAACCTGACGTTCTTCTCATAATATTATGACTTTATTCTCAAAATCTCAGATTTAATTTTTTCCCCTCAGATATGGTTCTGATACTCGTATCGTATTTTTGTGGTTTCAGGGAATGAATGCTGTGCGCTGTCACATCAATACTGGACACAGTCAGTCAGAGTGTTGTTTAAACACTGAGCAATGAAACAGCTCATCTTGTTGTTTCCACCTCACGACTTAAAGCTCATAAACACACCAAAGTCAGAATGACTTCCCTACTCAGGAACAGGGACCACCAGGAGCACCTGAATGCACCATAAATGATAATCGACCAATAAAACAACAGTCAATCCAATCAGGTAGGTGTGTGTGTGTGTGTGTGTGTGTGTGTGTGTGTGTGTGTGTGTGTGTGTGTGTGTGGTCACCTTGGCGATCATCTGCAGGATCTGGTTTTCAGTCTCAGGTGGTCTCAGGACTCCGAGTCCCTCCAGGCGACGAAGACTCCTCAGGATCTTCCTCTTCTTCTCCTCTAAACTCAGGTTGCCATTGGCAACCAGCGACTGGTTCCTCTTCATCTTCTCAGGTGTGCGAGCATCCTGCTGAGCACGCCGCTGCATCAGCCAATCATGACAGGCTTTCTGTAGAGGAGGAAGAGACAGCTGAAGTTTACCTGAGATTCACCTGTACCCAAGTGTGTGTGTGTGTGTGTGTGTGTGTGTGTGTGTGTACCTGGTCATGTGACACAGATGCTCTCAGGATGTCACTCAGAGAGTCACCTGACTGAGTCCGGATGACATCAATGATCAGCTGCTTCGTGCTGGAAAAAAATAAATAAATCTCTAAATAAACTAAAACTATTTAGTGTAAATATTTATGAGCTGATCGACTGAGCATGCTTAGTCAGCTACTTTACATTCAGTCAAAGCTAACAGGCTAATACGTTAAAGTACCTGAACAGGTGAAGCTAACAACTGTACAGATTTTAAAGCCCCCTGAGGCAAAATTGTGATTTTGGGCTATACAAATAAATTGAATTGAACTGAACATGCTAACGGGCTTACATGTTGTAGAAATATAATAAATAATACACTCCTGATCAAAATCTTACCAGTTAAAAAAATGCACGAATTTACGTTTTGCACTGTTGTATCTTAAGAAGGTTCTAAGTAGAGTTTCAAAATGCAAAAAGAAGAAATGAGAGCAAGAGACTAAATATTTTGAGCAGGCAATTTATTGAAAAGAACAATTTAACTGAAATAGGCTGTTCATCAGCTGATCAAAAGTTTAAGACCATAGCTCAAAAAAAACCCTAAAACAGAAATTAAAGTCTCAAAAACAGACTCAGTAATGAGCAGCTCCACCATTATTGTTGATCACTTCAAAAATTGGTGTTGGCATGCTTGATGCGAGTGTTTCCAAAAGGCTTGTAGGAATGTTGCTCCAAGTGGTGAAGATGGCTTCACGAAGGGCATCCACTGTCTGGAACTGATGTCCATTTTTGTAAACTTCCCTTGCCATCCATCCCCAAATGTTCTCAATTGGATTTAGATCAGGGGAACATGCAGGATGATCCAAAAGAGTGATGTTATTCTCCTGAAAAAACTCCTTTGTCAGACGGGCATTGTGAATCGCAGCATCGTCCTGCTGAAAAACCCAGTCATCAGCACACAGACGAGGGCCCTCAGTCATGAGGGATGCCCGCTGCAACATCTCCACGTAGCCAGCTGCTGTTTGACGCCCTGCACAACCTGGAGCTCCATTGTTCCATTGAAGGAAAAAGCAGCCCAGATCATGATGGCGCCCCCTCCGCTGTGCCGTGTTGAAAAAATCTCAGGTGGCATCTCCTTGTCATGCCAGTAGCGTTGGAAGCCATCAGGACCATCAAGGTTACATTTTTTCTCATCAGAGAATAAAACTTTCTTCCAACTTTGAACGTCCCATGTTTGGTGCTCCCTCGCAAAGGCCAAACGGGCAATTTTGTGGCGTTGAAGGAGACGTGGCCTTTGAAGAGGTTTTTTGTTTTTGAAGCCGTTCCTTTGCAGATGCCGTCTGATGGTTATTGGGCTGCAGTCAGCACCAGTAATGGCCTTAATTTGGGATGAGGATCGTCCCGGGTCTTGACGGACAGCCGTTCGGATCCTCCGGCTCGGTGCCGGTGAGATATTTTTTGGGTCTACCACTTGATTTTTTTGTTCCATAAACCTCAGGATCTTTTAAGAAATGCAAAATGACTGTCTTACTGCGTCCAACCTCAGCAGCGATGGCACGCTGTGAGAGGCCTTGTCTATGCAGCTCAACAATCCTGCCACGTTCCAAGGCAGTGAGTTTTTTTGCTTTTCCCATCAAGAGGTCTTGACAGTGTGATTACTTGACAGAAAATGACATGAAATCCAAATTTTTGCACAGATTTGGGCTTTTAAAGGATGTGGTCTTAAACTTTTGATCAGCTGATGAACAGCCTATTTCAGTTAAATTGTTCTTTTCAATAAATTTCCTGCTCAAAACATTTAGTCTCTTGCTCTCATTTCTTCTTTTTGCATTTTGAAACTCTACTTAGAACCTTCTTAAGATACAACAGTGCAAAACGTAAATTCTTGCAATTTTTTAACTGGTCTTAAGATTTTGATCAGGAGTGTAATAATAATAATAAACCTGAGCGGTTAAAGCTAGCATACTAACCTTACCTGAACAGGTGAATCTAACAGGCTAACATGCTAAGCTACCTCAACAGGTGAAGCTAACATGTTAACAGGCTAACATGTAAAAGTACCTGCGCAGGTGAAGCTAACAGGCTAACAAGCTAAAGTACTTTAGTACCTTAACAGGGGAAGCTACGTTGCTAATAATCCCAAGTGATTAAAGCTAGCATACTAAGTTACCTGAACAGGTGAAGCTAACAGGCTAGCATGCTAAGCTACCTGAATAGGTGAAACTAACATGCTAACATGCTAAGCTACCTGAGCAGGTGAAGCTAACATGCTAACAGGCTAACGTGAAAGCACCTGAGCAGGTGAAGCTAACAGGCTAACAAGAGTACCTGGGCAGGGGAGGCTAAATTGCTAATAAACCTAATTGATTAAAGCTAGCATACTAAGTTACCTGAACAGGTGAAGCTAACAGGCTAACATGCTAAGCTACCTCAACAGGTGAAGCTAACATGCTAACATGTGAAAGTACCTGAGTGGGTGAAGCTAACAGCCTAACATGCTAAGCTACCTGAGCAGCAGTCCTCTGGCATCGGGTTTGTCATTGGACTCGTTGAAAATGTCAAACTTGTTGGTAAGAGTCAGAGAAACCTCCATCTTGCAGCTGGAGGACTCTGATCCTGGATCTGCTGATGAGGACTCTCCTGAAGAGCAGAAATCACAGATGTCAGGTCTTGATTCACCAGAACCAGATCCTAGTTCATCAACACCAAATCCTGGTTCATCGACACCAGATCCTGGTTTGCTGACACAAAGTTGGTAATGAAGATCCTGACTTAAAACTTGTTTTCTGATGTTTCATGATTCTATGCACAAATAAAAATGTTAGCATAGTGGTATGAACAGGAGCAGTGATACAGTAGTACCAGTAGTGTTGGTTGTAGCATTAGTTGTAGTACCGATGAGTTCCTGCAGGGTGGGGACTGATCCGAGGTCCTTCAGCAGCAGTCTGAGGGGGTCGGAGGGGTCCGGACACAAAACCTCCTGCTGCTCCAACAACAGCTGAACACACACAGACACACAGCAGGATTAATGTGAAAGCAGGCCAGGACTCTACTGTAGCGGTTCTTCTGTTTTCACCACTTTAAGGTGATCAAACGCTGCTCGTCACCGTCTGAATGTAGCTACGTCCAGTTCACCTGCTAACACTTTTACTGTCACTGTCATGATGAGGTCCCAGAGTTAGCTGGCTGGCTACTTAGCTAGCTTAGCTTGCTAATTCCTCCATGCTATAGAAAATGAGTCCAACAGCAGACAGAGCTGGGTCACGGTCCCTCAGCCTCAGTCCTCACCGCTAGGAGGCTACTTCACCAGGAGGAGAGCAGGAGCTAGCTAGCTAGCTAGTCAGTCTCTGGACAAGCTAGTTAGCTAGCTAGCTAGTCAGTCTCTGGACAAGCTAGTTAGCTAGCTAGCTAGTCTCTGGACAAGCTAGCTAGCTAGCTAGCTAGTCAGTCTCTGGACAAGCTAGCTAGCTAGCTAGCTAGCTACTCAGTCTCTGGACAAGCTAGTTAGCTAGCTAGCTAGTCAGTCTCTGGACAAGCTAGCTAGCTAGCTAGCTACTCAGTCTCTGGACAAGCTAGCTAGCTAGCTAGCTACTCAGTCTCTGGAGAGAAACTAGGATTTTCTTCAGACATTGTTAAAAAACAAGACAACACTACTAGCTAGCCAGCATTAGCTAACATGTTCAGAGAATTATCCTGCCTCCACTCAATGCTCCGAACACTAGGGCTATTTAAGGATTAAGGATTGTGCTGGCCACTCCATTCCTTGAATGCTTTGTGTGGAACCATGATTTTGCTAGCTTGCGGATGTGTTTGGGGTCATCGCCCATTTCAAAGGTATTTCCTCTTCAGCATACGGCAGCATGACTTCTTCCAGTACTGTGATGTACTCAAACTGATCCATGATCCCTTGCATGCGATAAATTGGACCAACACCGTGGTACCAGAAACATCCCCAGATCATGATGCTTGCCCCACCATGCTTCACCGTCCTCACTGTGTACTCAGTGTCTGACGAACTGTCTGAGACCCTTAGACCCAAAAAGAGCAGTCTCACTCTCACCAGTCCACAAAGTATTAGGCCATGTCTTCGTAGGCCAGTCAGTGTGCTCTTTGGGAAACGGTAACTGCTTCAGCGTGTCTTTATGAACAGTGGGCTTTGTGGGGCGTCTTGCTGGTAGCTCGGCTTCACACCTGAGATCTTCTCTGATCCTCCTGGAGATGATCACCGGCTGAGCCTTGGTCAGTTATTCCCGATCCATTCGAATAGTCGTTTTTCCTTTTCTTCCTCGCCTTTCTGGCTTTGGCTGCCATTTTAAAGCGTTTTTTAGCTGAACAGCCTGAATCATTTTCTGCACTTCTTTATAGGTTTTCCCCTCTTTTATTAATTTCTTAATCAAAGAACGCTCTTCTTCTGAACAGTGTCTTGAATGACCCATTTTACTCTGTCTTTCAAAGACAAATGCACAGCCAGCCTCTGCAGCGTCGGTTGTCTAGATCCTGAAATAAGGGCCACCTGTTGACCGCCTGTTTATTCACACGAGCTCACTAAGTGAACTCAGCACTGCTGTTTTTTAAACACACCCTTTCACTTATTGATTCAGTTTCACAGCCCTTCATATTTTACAGTATAAAGGGGCTATATAAAGGGGTCTACATACAGTATAAAGGGGCTATATAAAGGGGTCTACATACAGTATAAAGGGGCTATATAAAGGGGTCTACATACAGTATAAAGGACTATACTTCGTCATGACCTTTTCCGCTCATCTGACAGATCATAAAATATAGCTGTGGTAGAACAAAACGACGGACAGCTGATCCAGCTGTGCCACGTTCTATCTAACATGACGGCTTCGAGGCAACGATATCTGAACAGACCTGGTGCGTGTTGAGCAGCTCGCTGATGGAGATGTACACGACAGGCTTGTTGACAATGAGCAGCTCTGAGTATTCGTCCATATTGAATCTGTCTTCTGGTTCAGGAACGTCACAAACACTCAACAGGAAGTTCCTGCCAAACACAAACAAACAGGAAGTTGTGAAACCAGTTCAGTCCAGAATAACATGCAGGCAGTACTCAATGATATTTATGAACTGGTGCATCTGAGCATGCTCAGTAGGCTACTGCACATCCAGCTGTTGTTTCAACATACTTGAATAGGTGAAGCTAACAAGCTAACATGCTGAGCGGGTGAGGCTAACAAGCTAAAAGGCTACCATGCTAACATATCTGAGCAGGTTAAGCTAACATGCTAAGCTACCTGTGCAGATGAAGCTAAAATTCTAAGCTAGCTGAGCAGGTGAAGCTAACGTGCTACGTCCCAGTGTTTCTGCCGCTAACCCTTCACCGATCATTAATCTCCTCTGCTCTGGTGTTTCTCCGAGGGCGGGGCTTAGTGAAGATAGCGTTGTTGGTACCGGTTACAAATGGGTCAGTAGTGAGCGACACGCTAACGGGCTGACAGATTCAGTGCTTTCTGTTTTTAGCAGAGAGACACCAGAGAATACAGTAGATCCTCACTGTTCTGTGTGAAGTTAGCAGGAAGTGTCTTATGTGGGGTGAGCACTGCACCAGACTCCGTTTAATAAATAGGCTTTTAAATGCTTCAATGCAGTTAATACGCCAGATATCGTGAAGTTTAATGAAAACTCATGTCTGGCTCCAGCTGTTCTGAAACCTCTGTCTTGGAAAATAAAATAACATGAATAAAATTTTCATATTTCTGTTGGATAAATTAGAACTGATATTTGCCGTTTAAAATGCATTACTTATGTATTTAAATTTTATCTGTAAATCTGCACCTTTTCTTCTGAGTACAGATATTTTATTGATGTTGGATCAATGAAATGACTTCAGGGGTCAAAGGTCATATTAAGGCTCTGACCTGAACTTGTTGTGAGTCTGGCTGATGTACTGGTTCAGAGCTCTGACTTGGTATCCGTCTCCGTGGAAGTGCTTGTTGGCGGCGGCATGCTGCAGCATTCGGGCGATGGAGCCCAGGATGTGACGCTGCTCCGGCTGCAGGGAAGAGCCGGCGGACCGGTCCACCACATCGAAACCGTCTGGCGCCACGATGGCCGGGTTCATGTAGCGATAGTAGACCAGGTTACCTACAATCTGAAGGAGACATTTAACACATCAGATAATTTCACTCCAAATTGACTTCAATGATCCACCTTTCTCTCACAGGTTTTCTAGAATATACAGAATATACTGTATATTCAGTACATATTTAGTTAGACGCTCTCCACACGCCTCTCTCGAACCTCTACTTGTTCAGAGGTCATTTGAGCGGATTTTGATCAGTTTGGCTAAATAGTTAGACTACAGAATTTCTCAAACACTTTGAAATAACAGCATGTTTAAGGTGTAACGCTGCGTTGACACCAAGAGGAAGGTGACTGAAAGGTGTTTATTCATTCTAGACACTAGAGAGGAGGAGGAGCTTGTCTCCATGGTTACCAACAACATTTTCTCCATCAACAGGAAGAAATCACCACTGTTGCTGCTCTGTCCATGGTGAAGTCCAGATATGTCAGAAAACCAAACTCCTGGGCATCACACTGACTGGATCAATACTGAGCTATGAGCCCACAATAAACAGACTGAGCTGTGATTTATTATCAATAACCAGATCAGAATGATGCTGAAATAACTCCATCATGACGCTGATCAGTAAACAGTCTGAACTGATGCTTCGTCAGGTCTGTCTGTCAGACGACCAGCAGACAGCTGTTAAAATGCTTGTTTTCTGAATGGAGTCTGGTTGGATCAGAACCAGGCTCTGCAGCTGCTGCATCAACACTCAGCATGAAGTCATGTAGACGTTGTTGTTTCTGCCGTAGACAGTCGGTGGTTCTGGTCTCTGGACAGATCTGATGGACTATCGTAGCTCTGGGTGACCACAGACACAGACGACAGTTATTTATTTTTGATTCAGCGACGTCACGACGGCGGTGAGGACAGGAGGACGTCTCTGACAGGATTTCACCACAGAGACACTTTTATCACTACAGGTGAATTCCACGAGTTTTGTATACTCGCATTGCATCACTAACAATAAGGAAATTCATATCTATCCACCTCAACTTTGTTGGTAATCACCCTGCATGAGAAGTTCATTTTGCTCTTGGTGTGAGCACAGCAGTACAGCTACAGCACCACCGCCGTAATATTATTTAAACATAACGCATCCCTTAGATCAGACACACATATGAGAGAGCTTCAGGGCTGCGGTCGGATCAAACCTGCCAATATCTAAAAGAAATTAAGAAATAAAAGATAAATACAAAAATAAATAAGAAATAAATGCAATAAATAAATAAATAATCAAACAAAAAGGATAATTATACAGAAGAATGAATAAATACAGGATTTAATACAAAGATAAATACATAAGTCCATCCATCCATCCATCGTCAACCGCTTATCCCGTTAGGGGTCACGGGGGTCTGGAGCCGATCCCAGCTGGCATCGGGTGAAGGCGGGTTCACCTGGACAGGTCGCCAGTCCATCACAGGACACATAGAGACAGACAACCATTCACGCTCACATCCACACCTACGGGACATTTAGAGTCATCAATTAACCTAAACAGCATATCTTTGGACTGTGGGAGGAAGCCGGAGTACCCGGAGAAAACCCACGCTTACACGGGGAGAACATGCAAACTCCACACAGAAGAGTCCCAAGCTGGAATCGAACCTGCGACCCTCTTGCTGTGAGGCGACAGCGCTAACCACTACACCACCGTGCAGCCCTTAAATACATAAGTGTCTACATTAATTTTTAATATTATTTCAATGTTATTTATGCTTTAATGATGTCTTGAACTGTGCGTAACACCAGTGGTTAAATGGAGGCCAGTTACTGGGAGCTGACTGGTTGAGGCTCCGTCTAAATCCTGGATCGCACCTTGTACAGTTCGTTCTCACTGGCTTCAGGGAACTTCGCCTTCAGGGCGTCTCGGAGAACCTTCGCCGTGTAGCGTAACCCGTAACTAGAACAAACAGCACAAAGCACTTTACGTTAATGTGAGGGCTGAGGAGCGGGGCAGGTGGAGGTGAAGGGGTGGAGCTGAAAAGGTGGAGACCTACGGTACTTTGTGGAGGTTGGAGGTGATGGCCTTAAGTACTCGGTCCGTCAGGTTCTTCAGGTTGATGATGGCGACATCGATGCGTCTCTGGACCTCCGGGTGACTCAGAGCCTCAGCAGGCGAGACGTCATACGGCAGAGAGCTGCAGGACGCAAACAGGTGAGACAGGAAAGATTTTACACCATCAGCACCACCATGGCCTCCATGTGTGTCTGCTCACACCTCTTGTGTCCGGTCTGGGTCTCCGTCTGGTTGATCCAGGTCTTGTAGACGTCCACCGGGTCAGTCCTGATGCCAAGGCTCCGGTCCAGCAGGACGTCCTGCAGAGCCGGACCCAGAGACTCCCGCAGGGCGTTCTGACCGCGAGCGTGGCGGTAAAAGTTCACCAACATCTTGATGACGGTGGGGTTACCTGTGACCACGTCCTGAGGCTGCTCCACCTTCAGTCTGACATCATCACACAGGTACACGACACAGGTGTGAACACGCAAACAAGGACTCACAGTGTGTGTGTGTGTTAAAGTGTGTTTATTCACCTGATCTCATACTGCAGCGCCGCCGTGAACAGCTGCAGCAGCAGGAAGGCGTCTCTGTGGTCGGCGCCGTAGTTAAACAGACTGAAAACCAACATCTCCATGAAGGAGGTGGAGCGACTCTGAGGCATCAGGAAGATCAGCTGGGCCAGGTACAGAGGCTGGGTCTGCAACACAACACACACAGGTAGTACAATATCCAGGAAGAACAGGTGTTGGTGTGCGTCTCACCTGTAGCAGGTAGAACATGTCTCACCTGTAGCAGGTAGAACAGGTGCTGGTAGGCCTCCAGTCTCTCTCTCCTCTCTCTGCTCAGAGCTTTCAGTCCTTTACTTCTCTCCACGTCCATCATGTCTGACAGCTGCTCCTTGTTCTTCTTCGTCAGCTTCTTGCAGTGAGACACCACTTCCTGTTTAGAGAGACAGCTTTGTTAACCCTGACGAGAACACACACCTTAACGAGGCAGGTTGGGGTGGTTAGGAGATCGTTAGGAGTCACCTGTTCAGTAGTGAATTACTTGTAGTGTGTAGTCAGTTACCTGTAGTGTTACCTGTAGTGTGTAGTCAGTTACCTGTAGTGTTACCTGTAGTGTGTAGTCAGTTACCTGTAGTGTGTAGTCAGTTACCTGTAGTGTGTAGTCAGTTACCTGTAGTGTTACCTGTAGTGTGTAGTCAGTTACCTGTAGTGTTACCTGTAGTGTGTAGTCAGTTACCTGTAGTGTTACCTGTAGTGTGTAGTCAGTTACCTGTAGTGTTACCTGCAGCGTGTAGTCAGTTACCTGTAGTGTTACCTGTAGTGTGTAGTCAGTTACCTGTAGTGTTACCTGTAGTGTGTAGTCAGTTACCTGTAGTGTTACCTGCAGCGTGTAGTCAGTTACCTGTAGTGTTACCTGTAGAGTGTAGTCAGTTACCTGTAGTGTGTAGTCAGTTACCTGTAGTGTTACCTGTAGAGTGTAGTCAGTTACCTGTAGTGTGTAGTCAGTTACCTGTAGTGTTACCTGTAGTGTAGTCAGTTACCTGTAGTGTGTAGTCAGTTACCTGTAGTGTTACCTGTAGAGTGAAGTCAGTTACCTGTAGTGTGTAGTCAGTTACCTGTAGTGTTACCTGTAGAGTGTAGTCAGTTACCTGTAGTGTGTAGTCAGTTACCTGTAGTGTTACCTGTAGAGTGTAGTCAGTTACCTGTAGTGTGTAGTCAGTTACCTGTAGTGTTACCTGTAGTGTAGTCAGTTACCTGTAGTGTGTAGTCAGTTACCTGTAGTGTTACATGTAGAGTGAAGTCAGTTACCTGTAGTGTGTAGTCAGTTACCTGTAGTGTTACCTGTAGTGTAGTCAGTTACCTGTAGTGTGTAGTCAGTTACCTGTAGTGTTACCTGTAGTGTGTAGTCAGTTACCTGTAGTGTTACCTGTAGTGTGTAGTCAGTTACCTGTAGTGTTACCTGCAGCGTGTAGTCAGTTACCTGTAGTGTTACCTGTAGTGTGTAGTCAGTTACCTGTAGCCTGTAGTCAGTTACCTGTAGTGTTACCTGTAGTGTGTAGTCAGTTACCTGTAGAGTGTAGTCAGTTACCTGTAGTGTTACCTGTAGTGTGTAGTCAGTTACCTGTAGTGTGTAGTCAGTTACCTGTAGTGTGTAGTCAGTTACCTGTAGTGTTACCTGTAGTGTGTAGTCAGTTACCTGTAGTGTGTAGTCAGTTACCTGTAGTGTGTAGTCAGTTACCTGTAGTGTTACCTGCAGCGTGTAGTCAGTTACCTGTAGTGTTACCTGTAGTGTGTAGTCAGTTACCTGTAGCCTGTAGTGTTACCTGTAGTGTGTAGTCAGTTACCTGTAGAGTGTAGTCAGTTACCTGTAGTGTTACCTGTAGTGTATAGTCAGTTACCTGTAGTGTGTAGTCAGTTACCTGTAGTGTGTAGTCAGTTACCTGTAGTGTTACCTGTAGTGTGTAGTCAGTTACCTGTAGTGTGTAGTCAGTTACCTGTAGAGTGTAGTCAGTTACCTGTAGAGTGTAGTCAGTTACCTGTAGAGTGTAGTCAGTTACCTGTAGTGTTACCTGTAGTGTATAGTCAGTTACCTGTAGTGTGTAGTCAGTTACCTGTAGTGTGTAGTCAGTTACCTGTAGTGTGTAGTCAGTTACCTGTAGTAGTTACCTGTAGTGTGTAGTCAGTTACCTGTAGTGTGTAGTCAGTTACCTGTAGTGTGTAGTCAGTTACCTGTAGTGTTACCTGCAGCGTGTAGTCAGTTACCTGTAGTGTTACCTGTAGTGTGTAGTCAGTTACCTGTAGTCAGTTACCTGTAGTGTTACCTGTAGTGTGTAGTCAGTTACCTGTAGAGTGTAGTCAGTTACCTGTAGTGTTACCTGTAGTGTATAGTCAGTTACCTGTAGTGTGTAGTCAGTTACCTGTAGTGTTACCTGTAGTGTGTAGTCAGTTACCTGTAGTGTGTAGTCAGTTACCTGTAGTGTGTAGTCAGTTACCTGTAGTGTTACCTGTAGTGTGTAGTCAGTTACCTGTAGTGTGTAGTCAGTTACCTGTAGTGTGTAGTCAGTTACCTGTAGTGTTTCTTTATTTCCTTATTTATTTCTTTTACCTGCAGCGTGTAGTCAGTTACCTGCAGCGTGGCTCTGTTCCGGACCAGCAGGCCAATCTTCAGGTCCATCAGGTCCAGGTCGGCCTCCAGCTGTCGGTTGAAGCGGATGCTCCGAACCACCTCCTCCCTCAGACGCAGCTGCTCCGCCTCCTCTCTGATGTCACTGTCGCCCAGGTCGAGCAGGTGAACGAACTTCCTGACCACGGACAGGGGGGCGTGGCCGAGTGTACTGAGACAGGTGAGAAGAGGGACTTAATGACTTGTAGTACCTGAAAATTCACGTCAACAGTCCAGAAACACAAGATGAAATGATCCCTGGCCAGTAAACTTACCCAGCATCCTGTACTCGTCTCGAGCCCTGTTGGCTCTGAAGAAGGCCTGAATCTTTATGACGGCGCCCACCTGTGGACAGGTAGAGTTACTACAGCCTCAGACCACAGAGAGAGGATACTGATGTTGTCAGAGGT
>CAMQGK010000074.1:585000-617500 GCA_947000775.1 Pterois miles | reverse complement strand
AGAAAATTAAATCATAGATCACTTTTCAAAGCTGAGGTGACAAACTATTAAAAAATGATCAAAACAATGAACGGATGACTGGAGCAGAATAATTAACAGTAATATCAGATAAAAGAATTAAGCTGATCAATAAATCATGGATAAAATCTGGGGCTCACACTTCAGAGCTTTCTGGCTCTGCTGATTGGCTCTCCTCACTGCTTCCTGGATATCAGCCAACCACAACTCAGCTCCTGGGTCCCTGCTCTCCTGATTGGATAGAAAGAGGACACAGGACTTTTAAAAAAACAAAACACTCAAAGGACTGAAGGGTCAAGATTAAACAAAGAATGTAATTCCTGAAGAAATTGCAGAGTGAATGCTGGATGTATGAAAGATGTATGTAAAGAATATTTTAAGGTTTGTAGAAAAGCTGCCGCTAGACTGGATTGCTGGGTTTTATCTGGAAGACGGTTAAGTAGTAGGAATAGTTGGAAAAATGGGAATGGGTGTAATTCATAAGACTGTTATTCAAACTTATGAAAAATGCTGAATATCTAAAAGTTTAAATGGACCATGAATCAGTAAATAAGAACTGTAAATGGATAAAAAAAAAAAGCAGCTGAACCATTATAAACAGTCTTGAGATCCCAGTTAAGACAGCTACCTTCTGGGGCTTTTATTATGAAAAACACATATCATCACGAGCCTTCTGACAGAATTACTCTATGGGGCTTTTATTTTGAAGGGTTGGGGGTAGCATAATGAGACTGTATGATGTCCACAGGGATGTAGATAGAGTTACCTTATGAAGCTTTTATTTTGAAAGGATGGGGTGGTGTGGGAGCATAATGCTTCAAGCATTCACACAAGTCTGAGGTGTCGTTTTGAGTCCCTGTTCAACTGTGACTAGTTCCTTGTGTGCTTACTGGTTACTTGTGTGGCTACCTGTGTGATTATTGGCCAGGTAGCCAGTAGCCTGTGTGATTACTGACTACCTGTGTGATTACTGGTTACCTGTGTGATTACTGGTTACTTGTGTGGCTACCTGTGTGCTTACTGGCTACCTGTGTGGCTACCTGTGTGCTTACTGACTACCTGTGTGGCTACCTGTGTGGCTACCTGTGTGCTTACTGACTACCTGTGTGGCTACCTGTGTGGCTACCTGTGTGGCTACCTGTGTGGCTACCTGTGTGATTACTGGCTACCTGTGTGACTACCTGTGTGATTACTGGCTACCTGTGTGGCTACCTGTGTGCTTACTGACTACCTGTGTGGCTACCTGTGTGGCTACCTGTGTGGCTACCTGTGTGATTACTGGCTACCTGTGTGACTACCTGAGCTTTGTGCTGCCTGGCTCTGGTCAGCAGGGTCAGGTATCTGGAGGTGTTGGCAGGTAGAACCTCCTCCACACCACAGGAGGGCAGCAACAGAGCAGACAGCAGCTGCTGAGAGTCTCCTCGGATCACGGCCTCGTTGACCAGACCGACAGACAGCAGCTCTGAAGTCACAGGTCACACAGAGGTCACAGAGTGTGTGTGAACGTGTGAAGGGCTGTGTGTGTGTGTGTGTGTGTGTGTGTGTGTGTGTGTGTGTGTGTGTGTGTGTGTGTGTGTATGTATGTGAAGGGCTGGCTGTGTGTGTGTGTGTGTATGTGTGTGTGTGTGTATGTGTGTGTGTGTGTGTGTGTGTGTGTGTGTGTGTATGTATGTGAAGGGCTGTGTGTGTGTGTGTGTGTGTGTGTGTGTGTGTGTGTATGTGAAGGGCTGTGTGTGTGTGTGTGTGTGTGTGTGTGTGTGTGTGTGTGTGTGTGTGTGTATGTGAAGGGCTGTGTGTGTGTGTGTGTGTGTGTGTGTGTGTGTGTGTGTGTGTGTGTGTATGTGAAGGGCTGTGTGTGTGTGTGTGTGTGTGTGTGTGTGTGTGTGTGTGTATGTGAAGGGCTGTGTGTGTGTGTGTGTGTGTGTGTGTGTGTGTGTGTGTGTGTGGTGTGTGTGTGTGTGTGTGTGTGTGTGTGTTGCATACGTTGGTGTTCGTCCTGCATGGCGTTGTTGACAGAGTTGATTCCTTCCTGCAGCTGATTCCAGGTCAGCAGGTCTCTGCTCACCTGCTGCTTCAAACCAACCAGACACTCAAAGTACCTGACGATGACATCATCAGCATCACAGATGACCAGTGACCAATGCTAACCAGGAAGTTAGCATTTCATGCTAATAGTCTTGTTAAAAGACACAAGAACCACTATATGCATTTGGCATGTTACAGAGCTAGCATGCTACCAATGTTAGCCAACCAGGAAGTTAGCATTTTATGCTATGTTCCTGTGGCACGTGGTGCATGGTCTGTCTGTAATCTGCCACAAATGTTCACATTTTTCAACGTACTCTACTACGTACTGATTATGGACCGAGATCTCACAGAGGTTCCCATAGGAATGAATGAACTTCCTGTTGACTCAGAGCTACATGGAGACGAGGCATAACGTAGAAGAGTTGTACCTGTCCAGCAGGGTGTGGTCAACGTCAGAGAGTCCTGCAGACGGACTGACCAGTGAGGAGCTGAACTGCTGCAGATGTCCCGCCTCCAATGCCTGATTGATGAGAGCGACAGCTGACAGCATCTCCACGGCAACAAAGAGCTCCTCCTGCTGCAGCTCCCCCTGGTGGAGACAGACAGGAAACACACTGAACAGATTTATATTTATTTATTCCCTCAGGTGTGTCTCAGGTGTGTCTCAGGTGTGTCTCAGGTGTGTCTCAGGTGTGTCTCAGGTGTGTCTCAGGTGTACCTGTGCTGTCTTTCTCTGCAGCAGCTGCAGCTCTTGGTGATAAAGAGTCGCAGCGAATGGAAACACTTCAGGAAGCTGGAGGTCAGAGGTCATCAGACAGCTGACGGTGCATCTGGGGTCACTGAGACGCAGTGACGCATTAACACTCTGCACCGCTGCATGCACTGACAGACACACACACACACACACACACACACACACACACACACACACACACACACACACACACACACACACACACACACACACACACACACCGTGAACAACATCATTCAGTAGTGAGTGTGTGAGTGTGAGTGTGAGTGTGTGTGTGTGTGTGTGTGTGTGTGTGTGTGTGTGTGGCGTGTGCGTCAGTGATTAAGGACCAGGATGGTCCCAGTGTGACTTACTGGCCCGGTCTCTCTGAGCGTCCTGGTTGGCGATGGTCACACCTTCCTGCAGCTCGTCAGGCTCCAGAGGATCAACACAGCCCTCATCCTGGGGTCAAAGGTCAGGGGTCACAGGGGTCAAACAGGATCAAATGGAATGTTCTTTATCATGTTTGTTATCAAAATCTTTCCACCATAAGTTCTTATCTGGTTAAAATCTGGTGATGATCAACATGTTCATGTTTAACTTATTAACTGGACAACTGGTGTTGTTCAGCCTGGACCCTCTGCCATGTAGCCACTAGCTAGCTAGATAGTTCTCCATCTCCAAATTGCTAACTATAAATAGCTATCTAATGCTAACTAGCTCAATAGTTATCCATCACCAAATTGCTAGCACTAAATAACTATATAGTGCTAGCTAGCTAGTTATGTATCAATTGCTAACTATAAATAGCTATCTCGATGTCTCACACAGCCAGCAGCTCCTCATGGCTTCAAAAACATTGGCAGAAATTTCCGAATTTATTTGGTTAAACTATCACACAATCACATATTGGAAATCTAAATCTTTACTTTCTCACCTGAAACAAACATGAAAACTTAATAACAGTTTTTAAGGCTTAAAAAGAACTTTTGTCTCAGTGAAGGATGCTAACCACCGATGTATTAACACTGGTGATGCTGAGCTAAATAATGATGCTTCTGCTCTAAATGGAGGTGAGAACACAACATGACTGATGAAGTGAGAAGGAGGTGGAGAGAGGAGCAGCAGGTGGAGGAGGTGAACCAGCTGCTGGTAGGTGTCAGTGTGTGGGTACCAGGGCCTTCTGCTGGCGGTCCGCTGACAGCTGGTCCAGGTACCAGGGGCCGTTGTCAGTACGGAGGCCCCTGAGGGCCAAACATGGCAGCTGTAGAGCGGAGAGCAGAGAGAGTTCATCTGCAGAGTCCAGAGCTTCATCCACCTGCTCCACCGCTGACCGCACTGAGAGAGATCATTCATATCAGTCAGACAGATTCAGTATGTGATGATCTCTTTGTTACTTCCTGGTCTGAAATGTCTCCACCAATCAGAGCGAGCCGCCGTGTCTCAGCTGCAGACTGGGTTTCTCTGTGGAGGTCTGGAGCTGAAACTCACGGTTGGCCATGGTGATGTAGTCCTGGACCTCCCTCTGGGTCAGGAACTCCTCGTAGATGTCCTTCTCCTCGGGGCCGACGCACTGACACACACATTAACTACAGTCACACTTCTTCTCATTGGATGACCACACTCCTCTCTGACCAATCACAGCTCATGTCTCACCCTGTTGGCGGCGTGCTCTCGTTTCCGTGTTTTGGCGTGCTGCAGCACCTCCTGGTAGACGGCCATCAGCGCCTCCTGCAGGTCACTGAGGAGGGCGCTGGGGTTCCTCAGAGCCGCCGCTGTGACCTCCACCTGCCCTCGGTCCACCGCCTCGTTGATGGCGATCACCGCCGCATGGACTGATGGGAAAGAAGAGAGGCTGGGTCACTGTCTCCTCCACCTCTTCTTCCTCCTCCTCTTCTTCCTCCTCCTCTCTACCTCCTCCTCCTCCTCCTCTCTCACCTCCTCCTCCTCCTCCTCTCTCTTTCTCCACCTCCTCCTCTTTCTCCACCTCCTCCTCTCTTTCTCCACCTCCTCCTCTCTTTCTCTTCCTCCTCCCCCCTCTTTCTCTACCTCCCCCCCCCTCTCTTTCTCCTCCTCTTTTCTTTCTCCACCACCTCCTCCTCCTTCTCTTTCTCCTACATCCTCCTCCTCCTTCTCTTTCTCCACCTCCTCCTCCTCCTCTCTACTCTCCTCCTCCTCCTCTCTTTCTCTTTCACCTCCTCCTCTCTTTCTCTACCTCCACATCCTCCCCTCTTTCTCTACCTCCTCCTCCTCTCTCTTCTCCACCTCTCTCTTTCTCCACCTCCTCCTCTCTTTCTCTACCTCCTCCTCCCCTCTTTCTCTCCTCCTCCTCCTCTCTTTCTCCACCACCTCCTCCCCTCTCCTCCTCCTCTTTTCTTTCTCCCCACCTCCTCCTCTCTTTCTCCTCCTCCTCCTCCTCCTTCTCTTTCTCCACCTCCTCCTCCTCCTTCTCTTTCTCCACCTCCTCCTCTCTTTCTCTACCTCCTCCTCTTCTCTTTCTCCACCACCTCCTCCTCTCTTTCTCTACCTCCTCCTCCTCCTTCTCTTTCTCCACCTCCTCTCTTTCTCCACCTCCTCTCTTTCTCCACCTCCTCTCTTTCTCCACCTCCTCCTCCTCTTTCTCCACCTCCTCCTCCTCTTTCTCCACCTCCTCCTCCTCCTCCTCTTTCTCCACCTCCTCCTCTTTCTCCACCTCCTCTCTTTCTCCACCTCCTCCTCTTTCTCCACCTCCTCCTCTTTCTCCACCTCCTCCTCCTCCTCTCTTCCTCCACCTCCTCCTCCTCCTCTTTCTCCACCTCCTCCTCTTTCTCCAAGTCCTCTCTTTCTCCACCTCCTCCTCCTTCTCTTTCTCCACCTCCTCCTCCTCTCTTTCTCCACCTCCTCCTCTCTTTCTCCACCTCCTCCTCCTCTCTTTCTCCACCTCCTCCTCTTTCTCCACCTCCTCTCTTTCTCCACCTCCTCCTCCTCTCTTTCTCCACCTCCTCCTCCTCTCTTTCTCCACCTCCTTCTCTTTCTCCACCTCCTTCTCTTTCTCCACCTCCTCCTCCTCTCTTCCTCCACCTCCTTCTCTTTCTCCACCTCCTCCTCCTCTCTTTCTCCACCTCCTCTCTTTCTCCACCTCCTCCTCCTCTCTTTCTCCACCTCCTCCTCTCTTTTTCCACCTCCTCCTCTTCTCTTTCTCCACCTCCTCCTCCTCTCTTTCTCCACCTCCTCCTCCTCTCTTTGTCCACCTCCTCCTCTCTTTGTCCACCTCCTCCTCTTCCTCCACCTCCTTCTCTTCCTCCACCTCCTTCTCTTTCTCCACCTCCTCCTCTCTTTCTCCACCTCCTCTCTTCCTCCACCTCCTTCTCTTCCTCCACCTCCTCCTCTCTTTCTCCACCTCCTCCTCTCTTTGTCCACCTCCTCCTCTCTTTGTCCACCTCCTCCTCTCTTTCTCCACCTCCTTCTCTTCCTCCACCTCCTCCTCCTTCTCTTCTCCACCTCCTCCTCCTCTCTTCCTCCACCTCCTCCTCTCTTCCTCCACCTCCTCCTCTCTTCCTCCACCTCCTCCTCTCTTTCTCCACCTCCTCCTCCTCTCTTTCTCCACCTCCTCCTCCTCTCTTTCTCCACCTCCTCCTCCTCTCTTTCTCCACCTCCTCCTCTCTTTCTCCACCTCCTCCTCCTCTCTTTCTCCACCTCCTCCTCCTCTCTTTCTCC
Source organism: Pterois miles (assembly GCA_947000775.1). Classification (NCBI taxonomy): domain Eukaryota; kingdom Metazoa; phylum Chordata; class Actinopteri; order Perciformes; family Scorpaenidae; genus Pterois; species Pterois miles. The sequence goes on along the minus strand of CAMQGK010000074.1, from coordinate 611,025 downwards.
ACCTCCTCCTCCTCTTTTCTCCACCTCCTCCTCCTCTCTTTCTCCACCTCCTCCTCTCTTTCTCCACCTCCTCCTCCTCTCTTTCTCCACCTCCTCCTCCTCTCTTTCTCCACCTCCTCCTCTCTTTCTCCACCTCCTCCTCTCTTTCTCCACCTCCTCCTCCTCCTCTCTTTCTCCACCTCCTCCTCTCTTTCTCCACCTCCTCCTCCTCCTCTCTTTCTCCACCTCCTCTCTTTCTCCACCTCCTCCTCTCTTTCTCCACCTCCTCCTCTCTTTCTCCACCTCCTCCTCCTCTCTTTCTCCACCTCCTCCTCCTACTCGCTACCTGCAGCCTCGTCCACTGACAGCTCATTGGCCAGAATTCCTCCGATCTTGTTGAACGCCGGCATCTGGATCCCGTATTTATCCAGCTCTGACTTCATGTTGTTGATCTCCTCCTCTGAACACATAATAATAATAATAATAATAATAATAATAACAACAGACTATATTAATTAGAATTAAACCATCAACATTAATAAACATTGCTGATAATCACCTGTGAACTTGACTTTTCCATACAGGTTGTGGATCTGAGGAGCAAGGCCCAGTCTGTACAGGTACAGGCTGCAGAGAGAGACAGGTAGAGAGAGAGAGAGAGACGGGCAGTTAACAGAGAGAGAGATAGGTAGAGAGAGAGACAGATAGAGAGAGAGAGAGGAGAGAGAGAGAGAGAGACGGGCAGTTAACAGAGAGAGAGACAGATAGAGAGAGAGACAGGTAGAGAGAGCGAGAGACGGGCAGTTAACAGAGAGAGAGACAGGTAGAGAGAGAGACAGATAGAGAGAGAGACAGGTAGAGAGAGAGAGAGAGACGGGCAGTTAACAGAGAGAGAGACAGATAGAGAGAGAGACAGGTAGAGAGAGAGACAGGAGAGAGAGAGAGAGAGACGGGCAGTTAACAGAGAGAGAGACAGGTAGAGAGAGAGACAGATAGAGAGAGAGACAGGTAGAGAGAGAGACAGATAGAGAGAGAGAGGAGAGAGAGAGAGAGACGGGCAGTTAACAGAGAGAGAGACAGATAGAGAGAGAGACAGATAGAGAGAGAGAGAGAGACGGGCAGTTAACAGAGAGAGAGACAGGTAGAGAGAGAGACAGATAGAGAGAGAGACAGGTAGAGAGAGAGAAGGTAGAGAGAGAGAGAGAGACGGGCAGTTAACAGAGAGAGAGACAGATAGAGAGAGAGACAGGTAGAGAGAGAGAGAGAGAGACGGGCAGTTAACAGAGAGAGAGACAGATAGAGAGAGAGACAGGTAGAGAGAGAGAGAGACGGGCAGTTAACAGAGAGAGAGACAGGTAGAGAGAGACAGGCTGTTGACAGAGAGACAGGTGAGCTGACCTGAGAGCGTGGATACAGTAAACAGCTCTCGGCATGTTCTTCTTGTCGTAGACGTCTGTAGTTTCTGGATGAAAGATCTGAAAACAACAAGTGATTACTGATCAATACTCTGATGATCAGTACTCTGATTAGATGAAAAAACTGAATTTCCCTACGGGGATTAATAAAGGTTCATCTTATCTGATCTTATCTTATGATCAATACTCTGTCAGTCAGTAGGAGAGGGCTCACTGACCGCTGGCAGTCCGAGGGTGGTCATGGCGTTCCTCCAGTGGTTGATGTTGTCAGTGTGACGGAACTGAAGGCCCACCGCCTGATCAGATCAATACACAGCTGATTATTGATTACTGACAGGATGGAACGTTCCCTCTGTGTGTGTTACTGTGTGTAACTGTGTGTGTGACCTGGTATCGGAGCTGCTCGGGGTCGTAGATCTTCTTCAGGGCGACGGCGTTCGGGGCGAATCGATGACCCAGTTTGGCGAGGAGGACTCCGTTCCTCAGCGCCTCCTCCAGCTCAGTGGGAGCAGGAAGCTCCTCCCCCAGACACGCCTCCATCCACCTGAGAGAGAGTGATGTCACATGTGACGTCATAAAGGTGAGTGGAGACAGACTGATCATGCTACATCATATACATCCGATCCCCATCCGTTAACCTGCATGTCTCTGGACTGTTTTATCTTAACTGTAGTTGGTGTAAAGGTGTAGTTTAGAGAGTGTAGAGAGAGAGAGACAGATAGAGATAATAATAATTATAATAACAATACTAATACTACTAATAGTGGTTATAATCACAAAATCAGGTATCAGAATGAGTCAGAACATCTCTAGTGGACCAGGTCCTGGTCTGAAGTGGATCCACTGACCTCTTAGCCTCCTCCAGCCTGCAGAGGTACTGATAGGCCACATTCTGGATCCTCTGTTCATCCATCTGCTCCGCTGTCAGACGCTCATCTGGAGCACACGCCAGTCAACAACGCCGACAACGACAACAACGACAACAACAACAACAACAACAACAACAGTCAGTAATTAAAGGGAGGTGTAGCTCTGTATATATTAATCTGATGGGATATGAATGTGTAAAAACACCCAGTTATAAAAGCTGTAATATTACACATCATAATCACCATATAATCATTAGGATCCATCCTAACGGCACCTGGTCAATAACTACTATACTACAGTTATGAGTGTACTCATAATTATTAATTCATAATCTACAGTATGTTCCACCCAGTAAACACAAGATGAAGACAAAAACTACACCTTTACAACACCACCTATAGTTAAGATAAAACTATACCTTTACAACACCAGCTACAGTTAAGATAAAACTACACCTTCACACCAACTACAGTTAAGATAAAACTACACCTTTACAATACCACCTACAGTTAAGATAAAACTACACCTTTACAACACCACCTACAGTTAAGATAAAACTACACCTTCACACCAACTACAGTTAAGAAAAAACTACACCTTTACACCACTTACAGTTAAGATAAAACTACACCTTTACACCACCTATAGTTAAGATAAAACTACACCTTTACAACACCAGCTACAGTTAAGATAAAACTACACCTTTACACCACCTACAGTTAAGATAAAACTACACCTTTACAACACCAGCTACAGTTAAGATAAAACTACACCTTTACACCACCTACAGTTAAGATAAAACTACACCTTTACACCACCAGCTACAGTTAAGATAAAACTACACCTTTACACCACCTACAGTTAAGATAAAACTACACCTTTACAACACCAGCTACAGTTAAGATAAAACTACACCTTTACACCACCTACAGTTAAGATAAAACTACACCTTTACACCACTTACAGTTAAGAAAAAACTACACCTTTACACCACCAGCTACAGTTAAGATAAAACTACACCTTTACACCACCTAAAGTTAAGATAAAACTACACCTTTACACCAACTACAGTTAAGATAAAACTACACCTTTACACCAGCTACAGTTAAGATAAAACTACACCTTTACACCACCAGCTACAGTTAAGATAAAACTACACCTTTACACCACCAGCTACAGTTAAGATAAAACTACACCTTTACACCACCTACGGTTAATATAAAACTACACCTTTACACCACCAGCTACGGTTAAGATAAAACTACACCTTTACACCACCAGCTACGGTTAAGATAAAACTACACCTTTACACCACCAGCTACAGTTAAGATAAAACTACACCTTTACACCACCAGCTACAGTTAAGATAAAACTACACCTTTACACCACCTACAGTTAAGATAAAACTACACCTTTACACCACCTAAAGTTAAGATAAAACTACACCTTTACACCAACTACAGTTAAGATAAAACTACACCTTTACACCACCTACAGTTAAGATAAAACTACACCTTTACACCAACTACAGTTAAGATAAAACTACACCTTTACAACACCACCTATAGTTAAGATAAAACTACACCTTTACAACACCACCTATAGTTAAGATAAAACTACACCTTTACAACACCAACTACAGTTAAGATAAAACTACACCTTCACACCAACTACAGTTAAGATAAAACTACACCTTCACACCAACTACAGTTAAGATAAAACTACACCTTTACACCACCTTTACAGTTAAGATAAAACTACACCTTTACAACACCACCTACAGTTAAGATAAAACTACACCTTTACACACCAACTACAGTTAAGATAAAACTACACCTTTACAACACCAGCTATAGTTAAGATAAAACTATACCTTTACAACACCAACTACAGTTAAGATAAAACTACACCTTTACACCACCTATAGTTAAGATAAAACTACACCTTTACAACACCAGCTACAGTTAAGATAAAACTACACCTTTACACCACCTACAGTTAAGATAAAACTACACCTTTACACCACCTAAAGTTAAGATAAAACTACACCTTTACACCAACTACAGTTAAGATAAAACTACACCTTTACACCACCTACAGTTAAGATAAAACTACACCTTTACACCAACTACAGTTAAGATAAAACTACACCTTTACACCACCAGCTACAGTTAAGATAAAACTACACCTTTACACCACCTACGGTTAAGATAAAACTACACCTTTACACCACCAGCTACGGTTAAGATAAAACTACACCTTTACACCACTTACAGTTAAGATAAAACTACACCTTTACACCACCAGCTACAGTTAAGATAAAACTACACCTTTACACCACCAGCTACAGTTAAGATAAAACTACACCTTTACACCACCAGCTACAGTTAAGATAAAACTACACCTTTACACCACCAGCTACAGTTAAGATAAAACTACACCTTTACAACACCACCTACAGTTAAGATAAAACTACACCTTTACACCACCTATAGTTAAGATAAAACTACACCTTTACAACACCACCTACAGTTAAGATAAAACTACACCTTTACACCACCTACAGTTAAGATAAAACTACACCTTTACAACACCTACAGTTAAGATAAAACTACACCTTTACAACACCAGCTACAGTTAAGATAAAACTATACCTTTACACCACCTACAGTTAAGATAAAACTACACCTTTACAACACCAGCTACAGTTAAGATAAAACTACACCTTTACACCACCTATAGTTAAGATAAAACTACACCTTTACACCACCAGCTACAGTTAAGATAAAACTACACCTTTACACCACCTACAGTTAAGATAAAACTACACCTTTACACCACCTACAGTTAAGATAAAACTACACCTTTACACCACCTACGGTTAAGATAAAACTACACCTTTACACCACCTACAGTTAAGATAAAACTACACCTTTACACCACCTACGGTTAAGATAAAACTACACCTTTACACCACCTACAGTTAAGATAAAACTACACCTTTACACCACCTACGGTTAAGATAAAACTACACCTTTACACCAACTACAGTTAAGATAAAACTACACCTTTACACCACCTACAGTTAAGATAAAACTACACCTTTACACCACCTACGGTTAAGATAAAACTACACCTTTACACCACCTATAGTTAAGATAAAACTACACCTTTACAACACCAGCTACAGTTAAGATAAAACTACACCTTTACACCACCTACAGTTAAGATAAAACTACACCTTTACACCACCTAAAGTTAAGATAAAACTACACCTTTACACCAACTACAGTTAAGATAAAACTACACCTTTACACCACCTACAGTTAAGATAAAACTACACCTTTACACCAACTACAGTTAAGATAAAACTACACCTTTACACCACCAGCTACAGTTAAGATAAAACTACACCTTTACACCACCTACGGTTAAGATAAAACTACACCTTTACACCACCAGCTACGGTTAAGATAAAACTACACCTTTACACCACTTACAGTTAAGATAAAACTACACCTTTACACCACCAGCTACAGTTAAGATAAAACTACACCTTTACACCACCAGCTACAGTTAAGATAAAACTACACCTTTACACCACCAGCTACAGTTAAGATAAAACTACACCTTTACACCACCAGCTACAGTAAATAAAACTACACCTTTACAACACCACCTACAGTTAAGAAAAACTACACCTTTACACCACCTATAGTTAAGAAAAACTACACCTTTACAACACCACCTACAGTTAAGAAAAACTACACCTTTACACCACCTACAGTAAGAAAAACTACACCTTTACAACACCTACAGTAAGAAAAACACACCTTTACAACACCAGCACAGTAAGAAAAACTAACCTTTACACCACCACATAAGAAAAACTACACCTTACAACACCACACATAAGAAAAACACACCTTTACACCACCTATAGTTAAGATAAAACACACCTTTACACCACCACTACATAAGATAAAACTACACCTTTACACCACCTACATTAAGATAAAACTACACCTTTACACCACCTACATTAAGATAAAACTACACCTTTACACCACCTACGGTTAAGATAAAACTACACCTTTACACCACCTACAGTTAAGATAAAACTACACCTTTACACCACCTACGGTTAAGATAAAACTACACCTTTACACCACCTACAGTTAAGATAAAACTACACCTTTACACCACCTACGGTTAAGATAAAACTACACCTTTACACCACCAGCTACAGTTAAACATGTAGTTTGACTCACATCGTCCGGATGAATCCGCCATGTTGGCTCTGTGTCTTTGTCCTCCGGCTGAATTAACTATTATTATGAACTATTTATCGTCCCGGTGGTGGAAACGGGGGTTAAATCTCTCCGGTTTGAACTCAGACCGTATAAATGGTAAAACTCGGTTCAGTCTCCGTTTCAAACTGTCCGCTGGTCCTCGGAGCTGCTTCCGGACTGCAGTTTGAAAAGCTCCCGCCGCTCTCTGATTGGCCGAGCAGCCAGTCGCTCCTCCCAATAGTTTGCCGTGTTGGATTGTGGTCTATGTATTTTTTCCTGTAGTTAAACTAAACAACCACGATAACTTTACTAGTCTTCTAAAATAATCTCATGTCGTTACATGTCTCCGTTAAATGGTTTAAGTAGTTTATTTTTTTTGCTGTTTATTTGTTTCCTCTTTAGTCGTCTCCATGTTGCCATGGTAACTACAGCCAGTCAGCCAGCCAGCAGTGAGCACATAGACGTTGCTAGCTTCTCCATTAAACACGTCACTTATCACAACATATTGATCTCACATCGCTGATTGACATGTGATCATCTAACAGCTCAGTATGACGGACCTTCATCTTCACCGGGAGACAGTAAGTGTTGGTTCACTGAGTGTTGGCAGCACTGCTGACACACTGCTGACACACAGCTAACTCACTGCTAACTCACTGCTGACACACTACTGACACACTGCTAAGTCACTGCTGACACACAGCTAACTCACTGCTAACTCACTGCTGACACACTACTGACACACTGCTAAGTCACTGCTGACACACAGCTAACTCACTGCTAACTCACTGCTGACACACTGCTGACACACAGCTAACTCACTGCTAACTCACTGCTGACACACAGCTAACTCACTGCTAACACACTGCTGACACACTGCTAACACACTGCTAACTCACTGCTGACACACTGCTAACACACTGCTAACACACTGCTGACTCACTACTGACTTACTGCTAACTCACTGCTGACACACTGCTGACACATTGCTAACTCACTGCTAACACACTGCTAACTCACTGCTGACACACTGCTAACTCGCTGCTAACACGCTGCTGACACACTGCTAACACACTGCTAACTCACTGTTAACACACTGCTGACACACAGCTAACTCACTGCTAACTCACTGCTGACACACTGCTAACTCACTGCAGACACACTGCTAACACACTGCTAACTCACTGCTAACACACTGCTGACACACTGCTAACACACTGCTAACACACTGCGAACTCACTGCTAACACACTGCGAACTCGCAGCTAACACACTGCTGACACAGTGCTGACTCACTGCTAACACACTGCTGACACACTGCTAACTCACTGCAAACACACTGCTGACACACTGCTAACACACTGCTGACACACTGCTAACTCACTGCTAACACACTGCTGACACACTGCTAACTCACTGCTAACACACTGCTAACTCACTGCAGACACACTGCTAACACACTGCTAACTCACTGCTGACACACTGCTAACTCACTGCAGACACACTGCTAACACACTGCTAACTCACTGCTGACACACTGCAGACACACAGCTAACTCACTGCTAACACACTGCTGACACACTGCTAACTCACTGCTAACACACTGCTGACACACAGCTAACTCACTGCTGACACACTGCAGACACACAGCTAACTCACTGCTGACACACTGCTAACACACTGCTGACACACTGCTAACTCACTGCTGACACACTGCTGACACACAGCTAACTCACTGCTAACACACTGCTGACACACTGCTAACTCACTGCTAACACACTGCTGACACACAGCTAACTCACTGCAAACTCACTGCAGACACACAGCTAACTCACTGCTGACACACTGCTAACACACTGCTGACACACTGCTGACTCACTGCTGACACACTGCTAACTCACTGCTAACTCACTGCTAACACACTGCTGACACACTGCTAACACACTGCTAACTCACTGCTGACACACTGCTGACACACTGCTAACTCACTGCTGACACACAGCTAACTCACTGCTAACACACTGCTGACACACTGCTAACTCACTGCTGACACACTGCAGACACACAGCTGACTCAATGCTGACACACTGCTAACTCACTGCTAACTCACTGCTAACACACTGCTGACACACTGCTAACACACTGCTAACTCACTGCTGACACACTGCTAACACACTGCTAACACACTGCTGACTCACTACTGACTTACTGCTAACTCACTGCTGACACACTGCTGACACATTGCTAACTCACTGCTAACACACTGCTAACTTACTGCTGACACACTGCTAACTCGCTGCTAACACGCTGCTGACACACTGCTAACACACTGCTAACTCACTGTTAACACACTGCTGACACACTGCTAACTCACTGCTAACACACTGCTAACTCACTGCTGACACACTGCTAACTCGCTGCTAACACGCTGCTGACACACTGCTGACTCACTGCTAACACACTGCTGACACACTGCTAACTCACTGCTAACACGCTGCTGACACACTGCTGACTCACTGCTAACACACTGCTAACTCACTGCTAACTCACTGCTAACTCACGGATAAAGGCAGTCTAGCAGTAGCTAATGCTAATAACAGCAGTAGAATCAATAGAAGGAAGGAAGTGAATTAATCATTTACTGTTTACACTTTAACTTAATAAATAATAATAATCGTAATAATAATAATAATAATAACAATAATTCAATGTGTACACTTTACTTAATAAATAATAATAATCATAATAATAACAATAATAATTTACAATGTACACTTTAACTTCATTAATAACAATAATCATCATGATAATGATAATTTACTGCTGCTAATTTAAGCTTTGATAATACATCATTTATTATCATTGTATATTAAATGTACTTACATCACTCTTTAAATATGGAGGATTCATGAAGGAGAAACATTTGGATTTGATGGTAAATAAGCAGAATTCATTGTAAACAGATATTATACAGTAAACACAAATGAAGAAATGAATCAGTGAATGAGTCACAAAATAAAGTGATAAACATCTTCAGTCAGACTTCATTATGAAATCTATTTTCTGTTTTCTATCATCTTTGTGTTGGTGAAAACTGATGAGATGACTGACTCCTCCAGCAGAGGGCGCTGTTAGCTTAGCTTCGCTCCAGCTTCACTAACTCCAACCAAACTGGAAGAGAACGGTGGTTAAACTAAACTGGTGAACCAGTCAAAACAATCAGCTACTATTAGATAGTAATATTAATAGTAATTATCATTATTATTAGTATTATTATGTCAATAAAACATTGCAGTTTTAAGGGGAGACTCATCAGGTTTGATGTTTTCGTGTCTCTGTGTGTCTCTTCAGATTCTGTCCAGGTGAGTTTTCCTCCTGTTGGTCCAACATGGCATCTGAAGCGTCTCCTCCAGGTACTGATGAGGTGAATGTAAGGAGGAGGAGGAGGAGGGAGCAGGAGGTGAGGAGGAAGGAGGTTCAGGAGGAGGTGGACATTGAGGAGTTAACGTCTGCTGGTCACAGAGCTCTGCTGGAGGGACACACTGAAGACGCTCTGAGCTGCTTTAACAACGCTCTGAAGGCTGCACAACAGGTGAGACTGCTGAGGTCAAAGGTCACCAGCAGGTGACCAATGTGTAACAGTAGTAATAACAACAGTAGTAACAACAGTAATAACAGCAGCCTTACCAATGGTAATAACAACAGTAGTAACAACAGTAATAACAGCTATAGTAACAACAGCAGTAATAACAACAGTAGTAACAACAGTAATAACAGCAGCCTTACCAATGGTAATAACAACAGTAGTAACAACAGTAATAACAGCTACAGTAACAACAGCAGTAATAACAACAGTAATACTAACAACTGTAGTTACAACAGCAGTAATAACAATAGTAGCAATAACAACTGTCATAATAACAGCAGTAATAACAGCAGTAACAACAGTAATAACAACTTGAATAACAACAGAAATAACAACAGTAGTAACAACAGTAATAACAACAACAGTACTAACAACTGTAGTAACAACTGCACTAATTACAACATTAATAACTGTTGTAACAACAGCAGTAATAACAACAGTAGCAATAACAACTGTAATAACAACAGCAGTAATAACAGTAGTAACAACAGTAATAACAACAGTACTAACAACTGTAGTAACAACTGCACTAATTACAACATTAATAACTGTAATAACAGCAGCAGTAATAACAACAGTACTACCAACAATAGTAACAACAGCAGTAACAACAACAATAATAACAACAGTAGTAACAACAACAGTAAGTAGTACCTGCAGGACACCTGAAACTATTGTGACTGTAATTAATTTCCCATCATGCTCTGCTCCCCCTCAGCTGCAGGACTCTCGGGTCCTCAGGGCCTGTTCCTTTAACCTGGGCGCTGCCTACGTGGAGGCGGGCCAACCCAAGAAAGGTCTGGACTTCCTGCGTCGGGCCCAGCCTGACCCAAAGGCCGACCGGCTCCCAGACCTCCAGTTCAATCTGGCCCTGGCCCACAATGCACTGGGGCAGAGCCAAGAGGCCGCCGCCTACTTCCTGCAGGCTGCTCAGCTTTACAGATCGCAGGGAGACGGAGGCAGCGAGGGAGACGCCTGCATGGAGATGAGCCGCTGCTACAGCAGAGAACAGGTCAGAACCTTGACCACAGACTGAACCACAACCAGAGTCAGAACCTTGACCACAGACTGAACCACAACCAGAGTCAGAACCTGGACCACAGACTGAACCACAACCAGAGTCAGAACCTGGACCACAGACTGAACCACAACCAGAGTCAGAACCTTGACCACAGACTGAACCACAACCAGAGTCAGAACCTTGACCACAGACTGAACCACAACCAGAGTCAGAACCTGGACCACAGACTGAACCACAACCAGAGTCAGAACCTGGACCACAGACTGAACCACAACCAGAGTCAGAACCTTGACCACAGACTGAACCACAACCAGAGTCAGAACCTGGACCACAGACTGAACCACAACCAGAGTCAGAACCTGGACCACAGACTGAACCATAACCAGAGTCAGAACCTGGACCAGATGTAAGATGTCAGGTATAAGGTGTATTAAAGTGTAACAGATGACAGGTGTGTGTGTGTGTGTGTGTGTGTGTGTGTGTGTGTGTGTGTGTGTGTGTGTGTGTGTGTGTGTGTGTGTGTGGTAGAACTGCTCTTTGGCAGTTCAGGGTTTCCGGCGGGCTGCAGAGAGTTACAGAGTGGCAGCCATGTTGGATTCTGCAGCCACTGCCCTCAAAGAGGCAGGAAATCACATGATCCAATCAGATCAGTTCAGCCATGATGACATCATCAGTGTGCTGACAGAGTGTCTGAGTTTGACAGACAGCATCACCGACTCGAGAATTCTGGGTAATCACTTTCATTAACCCTTTAAACACACACTTGGTCTTTATTGAGCTGTTACTATACTACACTATACTATACTACCCTGTACTATACTACACTATACTATACTACACTGTACTACACTGCACTATACTATACTACACTACACTGTACTATACTACACTACACTACACTATACTACACTATACTATACTATACTATACTATACCAGACTGGATTGGATTATACATTAGATCTGTCTGCTCTCCAGGTGAGCTGTACCTGTCAGTGGGCGTGTCTTACTGCCGGCTCAGGTGTTTCCAGGAGGCGGTGCGGTGTTTCCAGCAGGCTCTGGGCCCCAGCTCTCAGCAGCCCCCCCTGCTGGCCAAAGTGCTGCACAACCTGGGAGCTGCTCTGAACTCCGTGGGCCAGTTCACGCCTGCTGTGGGCTACCACCGGCTGGCTGCTGGGCTGTACGGTCAGTCAGCTGTCAGTCAGTCAGACTCATCACCTGTCAATCAATCAGACTGATCACCTGTGTGTGTGTATGTGTGTGTGTTTGTGTGTGCAGGCTCTCTGGGTTGCCGTGGTGACCAGGCTCGGTGTTTCTGTAACTTGGCGTTTGCCTGCCGTCAGCTGGGCGATGAAGAGGAGGCAGCAGAGAGCTTCATCCACGCACTGCAGGGATTCAGAGATACCGGTAACATTAGTAACCTGTCTGTCTCTACCGGTCTGTCTCTACCGGTCTGTCTCTCTACCTGTCTGTCTCTACCTGTCTGTTTCTACCTGTCTGTCCCTCTACCAGTGTGTCTCTGCCTGTGTGTCTCTACCTGTCTGTTTCTACCTGTCTGTCCCTCTACCAGTGTGTCTCTGCCTGTGTGTCTCTACCTGTCTGTCTCTACCTGTCTGTTTCTACCTGTCTGTCCCTCTACCAGTGTGTCTCTGCCTGTGTGTCTCTACCTGTCTGTTTCTACCTGTCTGTCCCTCTACCAGTGTGTCTCTGCCTGTGTGTCTCTGCCTGTGTGTCTCTGCCTGTGTGTCTCTACCTGTCTGTCCCTCTACCAGTGTGTCTCTGCCTGTGTGTCTCTACCTGTCTGTCTCTACCTGTCTGTCTCTCTGTAGAGGACCACCTGGCTCAGGTTCAGGTGTGTGAGTCGCTGGCAGAGTGTTACCTGAAGCAGAGGAAGCAGCAGAAAGCAGTTCAGCTCTATAAACAGGCTCTGACAGCTCTGTCTCACTGCAAGGTAAAAACAACTGCAGCACACCTGTGTGTTAATGTGGAGGTCAGAGGTCACAGTGACAGTGTGATTAACACCATCATTAACTGTGTCTATTATGTAAGATTGATCTATCAGTAATCAATAATCATATGAGATATTGATACAAAGTTGAGAACAGCCAATCAGATTTTGCACCGATGCTTACATCATTCTGACCAATCACAGCTGTTCTTTTCCCTGTCAGGAGAGTTCTGGTGGTGTTCAGGATCGACTGGTGGAGCGTCTGACGGCAGCTCTGCAGCAGAGTCTGCAGGTGTGATCACATGACCCAAAACACCAAATCACACCCCAGACCGTACCTCTGACTAAACAAAACACCAAGTCACACCTCAGACTATTATAATAATAAAAAAGAGAAGTAATTAACAGGAGCAAGTTGTACACTTGTTGTCCTCATTCATCAGCACTCCTTTTCTCACACTCAGAGGCCACGCCCACTCAGACCACACCCACTCAGCCCACCTGGCGGACAGTTGGTCAGGTAACAGCCAATCAGCTCCCGATGTGACACACCTGAGGCAAAACATGTCACGTCAGCAGTTTATCAACACTGACCTTGATTGTTGGTCAGTTCTGTCTTCATTAATCTGCTCCGCCCTCCGCGCAGGAGGAGTGACATCACACAGAGTCCAGGCAGAGCGTCCAACCAGCAGCCAGACAACCAGAGGGGGGAGGGGCACGGTGAGTCTCACCTGTTCCAGGTTGAGGCAGGTAATGGACATCACAGATAATCACCGACAGCGTGAGAACTTTGTTGTCTTTTTTCAATTTCAAATACTAAATGTGTTGCCATAGTAACAGCTGGCTCCCCCTGTTTTAACACATACTGGCAGCATTGTGACGCGATAGCTGGACCCACTGCATCACATCCTGTCTGTGTGGCGGGTCCGCCACGGGCTACAGGTGTTAGCTGAGCAGCGCTAAATGATGCTATATGACGCAGTCAATCTAACAGTCAGTGTGTGAACAGGATCACAGCAGGAGGCCACCGGTGAACAGGAAGCAGCAGAGCATTTTGGGTCAGCAGAGTGTGGAGCCACTGAGGGACCTGAATACATGAGCATGGTACCTGGACTACACAGGTAGCATACATATCAATAATATTTATAGAGTATGACAGTTATTGATAAATCAGTTAAAGACTCAGTTTCTGAGAATTAAACAGCCGGTAGCATGAACATCTGTGTCTCTGTGTTTCCAGATCAGACCAGTTGCAGCACAGTGAGTCACCTGGTCCACCTGGTACACCTGGTACACCTGATACACCTGGTCCACCTGGTCCACCTGATACACCTGGTACATCTGGTCCACCTGGTACACTTGATACACCTGGTACACCTGGTACACCTGATACACCTGGTCCACCTGGTCCACCTGATACACCTGGTACATCTGGTCCACCTGGTACACTTGATACACCTGGTACACCTGGTACACCTGATACACCTGGTCCACCTGGTCCACCTGATACACCTGGTACATCTGGTCCACCTGGTACACTTGATACACCTGGTACACCTGGTACACCTGATACACCTGGTACATCTGGTCCACCTGGTACACTTGATACACCTGGTCCACCTGGTCCACCTGGTCCACCTGATACACCTGGTACATCTGGTCCACCTGGTACACTTGATACACCTGGTACACCTGGTACACCTGATACACCTGGTCCACCTGGTCCACCTGGTCCACCTGATACACCTGGTACACTCCTCTTATCCTTCCCCTGGTCTACCTGATACACCTGATACACCTGGTACATCTGGTCCACCTGGTACACCTGATACACCTGATACACCTGATACACCTGGTACACCTGGTACACCTGGTAAATCTGGTACACCTGGTAAATCTGGTACACCTGGTACACCTGGTACATCTGGTAAAGAAAGAAAGAAAGAAAGAAAGAAAGAAAGAAAGAAAGAAAGAAAGATATTCCTTTATTAGTCCCACAGTGGGGAAATTCAGTTTTACACTCTGTTGTTCACACACAGTACATGTACATGTCAATGGAGAGATGTCAGAGTGAGGGGGCTGCTCCTGACAAGCACCCAGAGCAGTTGGGGGTTTGGTGCCTTGC
Source organism: Pterois miles (assembly GCA_947000775.1). Taxonomy (NCBI): domain Eukaryota; kingdom Metazoa; phylum Chordata; class Actinopteri; order Perciformes; family Scorpaenidae; genus Pterois; species Pterois miles. The sequence goes on along the minus strand of CAMQGK010000074.1, from coordinate 595,731 downwards.
TCAGGGGCACCTCGGCAGTGCCCAAGAGGTAAACTGGCACCTCTCCAGCAACCAGTTGGTCTTGGTCCATGGGGGTCTTGAACCCGTGACGTCCACGTCCTAACCCAAGTCCTTACAGACTGAGCTACTGCCGCCCCTAAATCTGGTACACCTGGTAATCTGGTACACCGTCACCTGATACACCTGGTACACCTGGTACATCTGGTACACCTGGTACACCTGGTACATCTGGTAAATCTGGTACACCTGGTACACCTGGTACATCTGGTACACCTGGTACACCTGGTACATCTGGTAAATCTGGTACACCTGGTACACCTGGTAAATCTGGTACACCTGATACACCTGGTACACCTGATACACCTGGTACACCTGGTACATCTGGTACATCTGGTACACCTGGTACACCTGGTACATCTGGTAAATCTGGTACACCTGGTACACCTGGTACACCTGGTAAATCTGGTACACCTGATAAACCTGGTATGCCTGATACACCTGGTCCACCTGGTACATCTGGTCCACCTGGTCCACCTGATACACCTGGTACACCTGGTACACCTGGTAAATCTGGTACACCTGGTACATCTGGTAAATCTGGTACACCTGGTACACCTGGTAAATCTGGTACACCTGATACACCTGGTACACCTGATACACCTGGTACACCTGGTACATCTGGTACACCTGGTAAATCTGGTACACCTGGTACATCTGGTACACCTGGTAAATCTGGTACACCTGATACACCTGGTACACCTGGTAAATCTGGTACACCTGGTCCACCTGGTAAATCTGGTACACCTGGTACACCTGGTACACCTGGTAAATCTGGTACACCTGGTCCACCTGGTACACCTGGTAAATCTGGTACACCTGGTAAATCTGGTACACCTGATACACCTGCTACACCTGGCACACACCTGATACACCTGGTACACCTGGTGCACGTGGTAAATCTGGTACACCTGATACACCTGGTACACCTGGTACACCTGGTACACCTGGTAAATCTGGTACACCTGGTACACCTGGTACACCTCTCCTGGTTCTCTGGTGTTCTTCCCTAGATTAGATTATAAATTACATTACATGAGATTATAATATAGGGGCCACATGGTGGTGCAGTGGTTAGCACTGTCACCTCACAGTAAGGGTCGCAGGTTTGAATCCAGCTTGGGGCTCTTCTGTGTAGAGTTTGCATGTTCTCCCCGTTTTTGCATGGGTTTTCTCCAGGTACTCCGGCTTCCTCCCACAATAGATAACATTAGATTAGATTACATTAGTTTACCATAGATTAGATTAGATTTACATTATATTACAATAGTTTAGATTACATTACATTAGTTTACAATAGATTACATTACAATAGATAATATTATCTTACATTAGATTAGGTTACATTAGATTACATTCCATCAGATTAACTGTTTGCTGTTGTCCAGGTGAGCCAGGTGCCCTCACACAGGGGAACTGTTAGTATTGAGATGTTCCATTTAACAGACAGGAAGTGGAGGTGATGACATACCTGTGTTTTCAGGTGAGCTGTGTTCAGACAGAGAGGACCCTCACACTGACAGGTAACTGACACCTGTCAGTCAAATCGCACCAAAAACTTTTAGAAATAAAGATTCAAATAAAAGATGACCTGAGCTGCATCCTGATCGGAGGTTGTTGTCTTTCAGTGAAACCTCACTGGTCCAGAAGGCAGAGGTCCTGCCCATCAGCCCAGTCGATATCAGAGAGGCCACGCCCCCTGCAGCCAGGTGGAGGTCTCGGTTCTGTTCGCTGATGTAGACTCACCTAGACCCACCTAGTTTAACCTTTCAACTGGAGTTGGCGAGTGATTGACAGCTGCCTCCGTTGAATGAGCAGCCAATAGGAATGCTCTCTCTCTGAAACGACCTGTGATTGATCAGAGTCTCCCATCACAGGCTGAAAACAGAGCCATGAGGAGAGGCCGAAGTCTCAAAGGTTATTGTGGGAATTTAACCCAATGGTGCCAAAAATCATCTGCCTGTTACCACGGCAACCACAGGTGTCACTGCAGCAACCAGGAAATCTGAAGGTTTCCAGCTCATTAGCTGTTTGTCCTCTGTAGCAAAACCTGTCTCAGGATCAGATTTACCTTCCGCTGACACATCAGATATTTAATTCTGCTGATCAGGCAGGATTCACACACACACACACACACACACACACACTCTCACACACACACACTCTCACACACACACACACTCACACACACACTCACACACACACACACTCACACACACACACACACTCACACACACACACACACACACACACTCTCACACACACAGCAGTACCTCCTTCATGTTTCCCTGTTAGAGGGCAGGAAGTCTCCTGGATGGTCAGAATGATGATGATGATGTAATAAAGAACAATTTTAATAATAATAATAATATCATCACATTTATTTTGTAGTTGTAGTAAAACGGTGATGAAGGAAGAGACTTTAAAAGAACGTGAAGAACATTCAGAAGATTGAGAACGTTGAGGAAGGTCCAGAACGTTCTCACTGTTAAGGAATGTTAATTAATATTTGAGTTCAAACACAAACACAGAAAGCAAAAAAAAATAACTTTATTAATACTAATGTTGATAAAAAACACATTTTAATACAAACACAGCACCCAGCAGGACACTGATTGATTGATTGAGTGATTGATCCAGATCAGTTTCAGTTGCAGGCTGCAGATGTGTATTTAATCAGCAGGAAACTGAGCCTGGATCAGCAGAAACACACACCCAGCCTGGAGCTCCGCCTCCCTGCGCTGCAGTCTGAAGGTTTCTCTGCAGAAGCTGCTGCAGTCAACGGGAACCTGGACTGATCTGGATCAGACTGTTCATCAGACCAGGTTCGGATCATCACACTGGGTTCTTTGGGGTTCTCTGTGGGTTCCTGAACATGAGGAGGAGAATTGAGCAGGCTGACCCGCGGAGGAGAACCAATCAGAGCTGCTGATCAGGTAAAGACTCTTTCACAATAAAAGCCTCACTGACAGACAGAACAGAAGCTGATCAGTTTGATGATCAGTAATCAATAACAGGACAGCTGAGCTCAACACAGACACTCACTGGCTGATAGATTATAGATCAATTACTGTGCTGATTGTTTCCTTCAAATGAAGTATTGTCTTTGTGTTCTTTTATGTTTTAAAGTTGATTGATTGATCAGAGATTTTCTCTGTTCAAACTGCTGAATGTGTTTTATTGATCTGATCAGCTTCTTGTTGATTGATTAGTACCAGACGTCACCTGTGGAGAGTAACTAAGTACTGAAGCACTATTTGGTTTATTATCAGTATTCATCTACATTTACTAAGACTGTTAACACCATTAAGAAATATCAGAAATAAAAACTAAGATAAAAAAGTAACATAATTCTACTTCAACCATTTTGAGGTACTTTGAGTATTTTCATTTCCTGTTACTTTATACTGCTTGTATCAACAGTAAACAGATATTTGTTTACTGTTCATTTCATAAACCTCTTTCAATTCTGAAAGTTTTATTTTCTTAAAACAGTGATCTCATTTCCTGCCAGCTGCTCTCAGTAATTAACAAACATTTAATTAATAACAATTACAACGACCTGATGCTCAGCTGAGTTCTTTCATGTGATTGGTCAGATTGTTGAACTGATCTGTTCAAATTTGTCTTGATTTTTATTAACCAATCAGGACTCACCGGTTAGTGACATTAGTGACTTTAGTGACGACAGTGATAATAGTGACTTTAGTGACGATAGTGACGACAGTGACGACAGTGACGATAGTGACTTCAGTGACGATAGTGACTTCAGTGACGATAGTGACTTTAGTGATGCAAGTGACGATAGTGACTTTAGTGACATTAGTGACTAGTGATGACAGTGACTTTAGAGACTTTAGTGACGACAGTGACTTTAGAGACGACAGTGACTTTGGAGACGTTAGTTACATTAGTGAGGATAGTGACTTTAGTGACATTAGTGACTAGTGATGACAGTGACTTAGTGATGATAGTGACTTTAGAGACTTTAGTGACGACAGTGACTTTAGAGACTTTAGAGACGACAGTGACATTAGAGACGACAGTGACTTTGGAGACGTTAGTTACATTAGTGAGGATAGTGACTTTAGTGACGACAGTGACAATAGTGACGATAGTGACTTTAGTGACGACAGTGACGACAGTGACGACAGTAACAATAGTGACTTTAGTGACGATAGTGACTTTAGTGATGCCAGTGACGATAGTGACTTTAGTGACATTAGTGACTAGTGATGACAGTGACTTAGTGATGATAGTGACTTTAGAGACTTTAGTGACGACAGTGACTTTAGAGACGACAGTGACTTTGGAGACGTTAGTTACATTAGTGAGGATAGTGACGACAGTGACTTTAGTGACGATAGTGACATTAGTGACGATAGTGACTTTAGAGATTTTAGAGACTTTAGTGATGATAGTGACTTTAGAGACTTTAATGACGATAGTGACTTTAGAGACGATAGTGACTTTAGAGACTTTAGTGACATTAGTGACAATAGTGACTTTAGTGACGATAGTAAGGATAGTGACTTTAGAGACTTTAATGACGATAGTGACTTTAGAGACTTTAGTGACGTTAATGACTTTAGTGACATTAGTGACAATAGTGACTTTAGTGACGATAGTAAGGATAGTGACTTTAGAGACTTTAGTGACGATAGTGACATTAGTGACGATAGTGACTTTAGAGATTTTAGAGACTTTAGTGACGAAAGTGACTTTAGAGACCTTAGTGATGATCGTGACAATAGTGACTTTAGAGATTTTCAGAGACTTTAGTGACGATAGTGACTTTAGAGACTTTAGTGACATTAGTGACAATAGTGACTTTAGTGACGATAGTAAGGATAGTGACTTTAGAGACTTTAATGACGATAGTGACTTTAGAGACTTTAGTGACGTTAATGACTTTAGTGACATTAGTGACAATAGTGACTTTAGTGACGATAGTAAGGATAGTGACTTTAGAGACTTTAGTGACGATAGTGACATTAGTGACGATAGTGACTTTAGAGATTTTAGAGACTTTAGTGACGAAAGTGACTTTAGAGACCTTAGTGATGATCGTGACAATAGTGACTTTAGAGATTTTCAGAGACTTTAGTGACGATAGTGACTTTAGAGATTTTAGAGACTTTAGTGACGATAGTGACTTTAGAGATTTTAGAGACTTTAGCGATGATAGTGACTTTAGAGACTTCAGTGATGATAGTGACGATAGGGTCGTGATTGACTCACAAAGCTGACAATACTGACAAGTCTTGTCACTTAAGCCTGAGGTGACAAAAGAGTCAACTTAACTTTTAGTTTCACACAGGCTATAAACAGCGGTCCCCACCCCTCTCTTCACCCTGAACAGTCTCAGTTTAGCCTGGAGTTAGCTGAAAGCCAGGTTCATCACATACTGTTGCTAAATGGTGCCTCCATGTGGCGATTTGCGATGCCGAGGGCCGCTGACCAAAAGGTGATATTTGATGAGCTGGGAGTGAGAATGGGTCGGCGAGGCAAACTGTGACCCTCAGGCTGTCCTCCGGTGGACAGGTGGGTGTATTACATGCCAAAGCCTTGGCGACCATGTGGATGGTGAAACGTGTTGTGTTTATGATCCACAGCTGCTGGAACACTGTGCTGGAAACTAATAATGGAAGTTAATTCATCTGTTTATTTTAATTATGGATCTTTAAAAATATGTTGATGTTTAAAAGAAGCACATTGACACTGTGAGAGGAAACAATAACTGGAAACAGAGACTGTGATGGTTTTCTAATCACATCATGAGGTGTCAGCGTAATGACTTTACTGTGACTCACAGGGACACATCAGCCAATCAAGGGAGGGGGAGGGGCCTGCTGCTCTGCAGAAAGAGGAGGAGGTTGCCAGGTGACAAGAACACACACACACACACGCATACACACACACACACACGCATACACACACACACACACACACAGATCAGGTTACAGCACAGAGCTCTCTGCAGTTATTTTTAGGTACAGGGTGTGTGTGTTGTATCAATGTCAGAATAATCAATATCACATGAATATTAATTTGATAGATGATTCTTTGTTTTAGGTCTAACCTTTTACAGAATTGTATTTCCCTGCTTTTATTCTGAAAGACCTGTACATGTAATTAACTGATCAGTGATCAATGATCACAGATCAGAGCAGGACTGACAACATAAACTCCTTGATGAACCAGTGAATGTAAGTGAACAGGTGAAACAGTTGTCAGCTGACTCCTCATTGGTCGGTGTGAATCTGTTACCGTGGTAACCACTCAGGTTCTTTAACGTGACTCTTATCTCTGATCTTTAATCAGTGCTGACGGACAGGAAGTCTCTGTCACAATAAGAGCTGATGGACGGTTGGCTGGTAGATAAGCAGGCAAACAGACAGGTGGTCTGCAGCTGTCCAATCAGAGCACAGCAGGTGATTCTGCTTCAATCAAACAGGAAGAGATAGAATCAGAAACACCTGCTGACACACTGCTGTTGGAGGTTAGCTCTGTGGTTCTTAACCGGGGCGCCGGACCGCCGGGGGAGTCACATGATACGTTCCAGAGGTCACAACAGCCAGAGATGAAGGAAAACTCTGTTTTGAATTTGTTTTTCATTTTGAAATATTGGATGGTTTTAATTTCCAGGTATATAGACCCCTTTACTGTATATAGACCCCTTTATATAGACCCCTTTATATGGACCCCTTTACTGTATATAGACCCCTTTACTGTATATAAATCCCTTTATAACCAATGGGACCAGATTAGCTGACCATCACGCTGCTGGAGACTACTTCAAGAGGAGGAGATATAAACCAAGAGATAAACCAAGATGGCGGCAGCCTAAAATCAAGATGGCGACGGAACATAAACCAAGATGGTGAAGGAACATGAACCAAAATGGCAGCAGCCTTGAATCAAGACGGTGAAGGAACATAAACCAAGATGGTGAAGGAACATAAACCAAGATGGTGAAGGAACATAAACCAAGATGGTGAAGGAACATAAACCAAAATGGCAGCAGCCTTGAATCAAGATGGTGAAGGAACATAAACCAAGATGGTGAAGGAACATAAACTAAGATGGCGACGGAACATAAACCAAGATGGCGAAGGAACATAAACCAAGGTGGTGTAGGAACACAAACCAAGATGGCGAAGGAACATAAACCAAGATGGCAGCAGCCTAAACCAAGATGATGAAGGAGGCATTGAACCTGAGTGGGCAATGTTCAAAGCTTCCATTGCTGAAGCTGCGGCGGTGAGCTGTGGCCCAAGGGTCTTAGGTGCCTCAGGGGGAGGTAACCCTTGAACACCGCGGTGGACACTGAAGAAGGAGTCCTTCCGAGATATGTTGTCTGGGAGGACTCCGGAGGCAGTTGCAAGGTACCGACAGGCCCGTGCGGCAGCAGCCACTGCCGTAAAGGAGGCAAAACAGCGGGTGTGGGAGGAGTTCAGAGCAGCCATGGAGAAGGACTATCGGTCGGCACCAAGGTGCTTCTGGAAAACTGTCCAGTACCTCAGGAGGGGGAAACTGGGAACCATCCAAGCTGTGTACAGTAAGGATGGGACACTGTTGACCTCAACTGAGGAGGTAACCGGGCAGTGGAAGGAGCACTTTGAGGAACTCCTGAACCCGACTGATACGCCCTCTCTTGTAGAGGCAGAGCTGGAAGCTGATGGGGATCATCGTCAGTTTCCCTGGGGGAAGTCACAGAGGTAGTTAAACAGCTCCGCAGTGGCAAGGCCCCGCCCAGAAATGCTGAAGGCTCTGGGTGTGGAGGGGCTTTCATGGATGACATGCCTCTTCAACATTGCATGGAAGTCAGGGACAATGCCTAAAGAGTGGCAGACCAGGGTGGTGGTTCCCCTGTTCAAAAAGGGGGACCAGAGAGTGTGTGCCAATTACAGGGGTATCGCACTACTTAGCATCCCTGTTGAAGTCTATTCTAGGGTGCTGGAAAGGAGGGTTTGGCCGATAACCGAACCTCAGATTGAGGAGGAACAATGCAGATTTCGTCCTAGCTGTGTAACAACGGACCAGCTCTTCACTCTCACAAGGATCCTTGAGGGGGCCTGGGAATGTGCCCATCCAGTCTACATATGTTTTGTGGACTTGGAGGAGATTGGGTCACCCGAGAAATACTTTGGGAGGTGCTGTGGGAGTATGGGGTGAGGGGGTCACTTCTCAGGGCCATCCAATCTCTGTACTCCCAAAGTGAGAGCTGCGGCGGGGGTCTCAGCAGTAAGTTGGACTCGTTTCCGGTGGGAGTTGGCCTCCGCTAGGGTTGCGCCTTGTCGCCAATCCTGTTTGTGGTATTCATGGACAGGATATCGAGGCATAGTCGGGGGGAGGAGGGTTTGCAGATCGGTGTGCTGAGGATCTCATCACTGCTTTTTGTAGATGATGTGGTTCTGCTGGCATCATCGGTCTGAGACCCCCAGCACTCACTGGATCGGTTCGTAACCAAGTGTGAAGCGGCTGGGATGAGGATCAGCACCTCAAAATCGGAGGCCATGGTTCTCAGCAGGAAACCGATGGATTGTATACTCTGGGTAGGGAATGAGTCTTTACCCCAAGTGAAGGAGTTAAAGTACCTCTGGGTCTTGTTCGTGAGTGAGGGAACAATGGAACGTGAGATTGGCCGGAGAATCGGAGCAGCGGGGGCGGTATTGCAGTCGCTGTACCGCACCGTTGTGACGAAGAGAGAGTTGAGCCAAAAGGCAAAGCTCTCTATCTACCGGTCAGTCTTCGTTCCTACTCTCACCTATGGTCATGAGGGCTGGGTCATGACCGAAAGAACTAGATCGCGAGTACAAGCAGGCGAAATGGGTTTTCTCGGGAGGGTGGCTGGCATCTCCCTTAGAGATAAGGTGAGAAGCTCAGCCATCCGTGAGGGACTCGGAGTAGAGCTGCTGCTCCTTTGCGTTGAAAGGAGCCAGTTGAGGTGGTTCGGAAATCTAGTGAGGATGCCCCCTAGGCGCCTCCCTAGGAAGGTGCTCCAGGCACGACCAGCTGGGAGGAGGCCCCGGGGAAGAGATTATATCTCCACACTGGCCTGGGAACGCCTCGGGATCCCCCAGTCAGAGCTGGTTAATGTGGCTCGTGAAAGGGAAGTTTGGGGTCCCCTGCTGGAGCTGTTGCCCCCGCGACCCGACCCCGGATAAGCGGTTGTAGATGAGGAAGATAAAGGAACATAAACCAAGATGGCAAAGGAACATAAGCCAAGATGGTGAAAGAACATAAACCAAGATGGTGAAGGCCATAGAGCAGTAGAAAGTATTTCTCTGCATTTAGAACAACATTTATTCTCTACGTTCGCCAATGAAATAGATATAACCACACATCTGCTCTGACACATTGAATATTGGTCTGTTCAAACGTAAGTGTAACCTCTTCTTCTTCTTTTCTGCAGGATGACAGGTAACGTGACACTGTCATCACTGGCTCCACCCACCAGCTCTGTGGCCACGTCCCCTCCCAACACCTCCCAGTTCCCCCCTCTCACAGACTGGGAGGCTCCCAGCTTCACCAGGGCCGCTCAGTTCCGTGTCGGAGCCACCTTCGTCCTCTTCCTGTTCGCCGCCTGCAGTAACGTCGCCCTATTGGTCAGTGTGTGGCGTGGGCGTGGCCGGCGGCTGGCGTCTCACCTGCGGCCACTGATGTTGAGCCTGGCGTCAGCCGACCTGATGATGACGTTCGTGGTGATGCCTCTGGATGCGGTGTGGAACGTGACGGTGCAGTGGTACGGAGGAGACACACTCTGTAAGCTGCTCTGCTTCCTGAAGCTGTTTGCCATGCACGCCTCCGCCTTCATCCTTGTCGTCATCAGCCTGGACCGCCAGCACGCCATCCTGCACCCACTGGACACTCTGAGCGCACACCGCAGGAACCGACGCATGCTGCTGCTGGCCTGGAGCCTCAGCTTGCTGCTCGCATCACCACAGGTGACATGACCATAGGTAACATGTGACCCCAGGTAACGCATGAACACAGGTGACCCGTTACCTCTTGGTCTGAAAAGTGAAGTCAGTGCTGAAGAGCCTTAAACCTTCATCCTGTCTACAGCCAGCAGGGGGCGACTCCTCTGGGTCTATAGAGTCTCTAGAAAATGATCCTCCTCTCTGATTGATTACCTCAGTAAACACTGGAAACATCACTTTATGGTCTCAGTCACTAGTTTCAGTCTTCTTTAATACAGCAGGATGTTCGTTTAGTGACTTATGGTCCATTTAGAGTCAGATAGACCAGAAAGCAGGGGATGCTTTAGGGCAGGGGCTACCTGGTGATTGACAGGTCACTACCCCGGTGTTGTCCGGTCTGAGAGTTGTCTGTGTTTTCATCAAGATGATCAAAAACCAAGATGGAGACGACCAGAAACCTTGAACATCAGTACAACAGCTGGTTACTGACTTTACTGCAGTCCTGTGTGGATACAGATAACATGAAGTCTCGTCTTCATCCAGCAGCTGCAGAATATTTAAGAGGCAGCTGAGAGCTTTCCATGAGTTTGTCTTTAATATTAATATGTAATATTCATATTTATGAGATGATAATCTGCTGAGCTGCACTGGAGGACAAACTGAAGGTGAAGAGATCTGTTCATCTTTCTGTCTGATTATACAAGAGATTACATGGCTGCACTTTGCCTACATATTTTTATCCATATTA
>CAMQGK010000074.1:577500-580000 GCA_947000775.1 Pterois miles | reverse complement strand
AGATACTCAAAGAGAAATATTCACATTTACCACTTTGACAGTATTACAGTTTAGCTCGTAGCTTTTCTAGCAGTGTATTTCAGCTCTTCTGTAGGTAATGCAGCTCAGCTTTTAACTCTGCCAGCTGTACGTTGCAACCTCAAGGTTTTTCAGCAGTGCGGTGAAATGGACTTGAGCTTTAACATTTTTAGGAGAGTCATTTCACCTTTCTGCATTTTCAGCAATGCTTTACAATTAATTTCAGCTATCAGCATTCACACACATTTTCAGCAGGAAATGCATTTTCTTGTTAATTCCCCTATTTATTTACTTTTCTGTTTAATTTTCACTTTCATCACCTCCGCCAAGGAGGTGATGTTTTTGCTGGTGTTTATCTGTCTGTTTGTTTGTTTGTTTGTTTGTGTTCAAGATAACTCAAAAACTTATGGACGGATTTTGATGAAATTTTCAGGGTGTGTCAAAAATGTGAAAAGGAAGAAGTGATTTAATTTTGGGGGTGATCCGGAAGAAATCCTGGATTCTGGATCACTTTGAAATTTTCGTTAACATTGGGGTCAATTGGACCCAAAAAATAGTTTCTCAATATCTCTGGTAATTGTTGCCCAAAGCTCATGAAATCTGACTCAGGGATTTACAATGTGGACTTCTATCAAATCCAGATCTGATCCAGATCTGATCCAGATGGAGGATTTTATAGCAATTTATATAAAAAAAAAAAAACTATGGTGCTTGGCGGAGGTCTGCGCTCTCCGAGTGCTTTTCTAGTTTATCTCTGATTTTGGTATTTTGGTAGTGTGGTCCTCTATAGGGGAACACCACTGCGTTCAAAATGAAGCTTCTGAAGAAACAATATGTTCTTTATGTTTCTGTACAACTAATCAGCTGTAAACATGTTAATTTCATTTAATTTAATTTAAAGGATTTATGTATCAGAGAAACGTTCACTGATGTTCCCTGTGACCACATCATGTTGATTTTACCTGTACTCAGATTTACCTGTACTCAGATTTACCTGTACTCAGATTTACCTGTACTCAGCTTTACCTGTACTTAGTTTTACCTGTACTCAGATATACCTGTACCCAGTTTACCTGTACTCAGGTAGCAGTAACATTCCTCCATCTGTCTCCCTCCAGTTGTTCATCTTCCGGTCAGTCAGGGTGGAGGCAGCGGACTTCACTCAGTGTGCGACGCACGGCAGCTTCAGCCGCCGCTGGCAGGAAACTGTTTACAACATGTTCCACTTCACCACGCTGTACGTCGTCCCCCTGCTGGTGATGAGCTGCTGCTACAGCCGCATCTTGCTGCACATTCACCTGCAGCACCTGAGAGACAAAGGTAAGACACACCTGCAACACACACCTCTACCACACCTGTACAACACCTGTAACACACTTGTATAACACCTATACCACATCTGTAAAACACCTGTATAACACCTGTAACATACCTGTATTACACTTTTGTTACATTTATAACATATTATAACACGCCTGTACTACACCTGTATCATACCTGTAGCACACCTGTAACACACCTATAACACACCTGTAACACACCTATAACACACCTGTAACACACCTGCAACACAACTGTAGCACACCTATAATTCACCCGTAACACACCTGTAACACACACCTATTACACACCAGTAACACACTTGTACAACACCTGTAACACACTTGTATAACACCTGTACCACATCTGTAACACCTGTAACACCACACCTATAACACACACCGTAACACACCTGTAACACACCTATAATACACCTGTAACACATCTGTAACACACCTTTAACACACCTGTAATACACCTGTCACACACCTTTAACACACCTATAACACACCTTTAACACACCTATAATTCACCCTTAACACACCTGTAACACACTGGTACTACACCTGTCACACACCTATAACACAAATGTAACACACCTGTAGCCCACCTGTAACACATTTGTACTACACTTGTAACACATAACACATATAAAACACCTGTGGCACACCTATGACACACCTATAACACAACACACCTTTAATATACTTATAACACACCTGTAACACATCTGTAACATGCCTATAATACACCAATAGCACAACTGTAACACACCTATAATACACCTATAACACACCTGTAACACACACCTATTACACACCAGTAACACACTTGTACAACACCTGCAACACACTTGTATAACACCTGTACCACATCTGTAACACCTGTAACACCACACCTATAACACACACACCGTAACACACCTGTAACACACCTGTAACACACCTATAATACACCTGTAACACATCTGTAACACACCTTTAACACACCTGTAACACACCTGTAATACACCTGTAACACACTTTTAACACACCGTTAACACACCTATAATTCACCTGTCACACACCTATTATTCACCTGTAACACACCTTTAACACACTGACCGTGTGACATCACTCTCTGGGCCCCTCCCTCTCTCAGCAGGTGAGTCGTACCTGCGTCG
>CAMQGK010000074.1:562500-570000 GCA_947000775.1 Pterois miles | reverse complement strand
GTGACTCAACGGGACTCGACAGGACTCAGTGGAACTCGACGGGACCTGATGAGACTCATTAGGACTCTGTGAGTTGAACTGAAGTGACTCAAGTTGACTTGTGACTTGACGGGACTTGACAAGACACAACGAGACTCAACAGGACTCAACTGGACTTGACAAGAAGTTGACTTGTGACTCAATGGACTCAATAGGACTCAATGTGACTTGTTGGAACTCAATTGGACTCGACAGGACTTGACAGGTCTCTGTGAGTCAGACTGAAGTGACTAAAGTTGACATTTGACTCAACACAACTCTGCAAAACTCTGTAAGTCAAACAGAAGTTACTCAAGTTGACTTTAGACTCAAAGGGACTCAACGGGACTCGGCGGGACTCGATGGGTTTTGTCAATCTGCTCACAAACACAAAACATAACAAGCAGAATTTGAATTCAAAGGGGATCTAGGTGTGAATGTTTAAAAGTAGGTTTGAATTAATAAAGTGAGGCTTTATAAATTTAAATCTGCTGTTTAAAAATGTCAATAAATGTCTGACTGAGCGTCACATGTTCAGTTTGTCTCCAGACATCCAGCAGAACAACTGAAGTTACAGTCTGACTGCAGTTCATGGAGTACTTTAAAGAACTGTAAATGTCCTCTGGGTCTCAAGGTCTCAGGGTTTTGGGGTTTTGGGGTCTCAGGGTATTGGGGTCCCTGTCAGTATCAGAGACAGAAGCTGTAAAGACATTCAACCACATACTGGACACACAGACCGAGGTAATGTTTCAGAGTAATTCTGGAGCTTTTGGTCAAAGTGTCTCTTTCATTGGTTATTTGGCTATTTTAAACTCGGAGCGCTTCCTATTACAATATATGAAAATATATATTCACGTCTCCTTTTTCCAAAGTATTTATCTGAAATATAAAATGTGAAAGTGAGTATTTATTTTGGTTTTGTTTGTTCTTCGACTCTGGAAACAGGAAGCAGAGTGAAAACAAACAGTTTGAACAGAAAACGGTGAAAAACTATTTTTCTCTTTGGACGTCGTTCTTAAAGAATATTTGGAAGTTTGGCTGAAACTCTTCAGAAAGCTGCTGTTCATCTACGAGAAAGTTCAGAAATTACTTTCAGACATTATAAGACATTATAGGTCAACTTAAACACGACGGACAAGCCTGCACACACTTGCTGACAGGAAGTGGCTGCTTCCGCAAAAATAAGACACTCTCATTAAAACTCAGGACAGAAAAGGGCCAAGACCCTGAGACGTCCACAGTGTCCAGACTTTCCTGGTTCACCTGTTTGTCGAATGACGCTGAACTCCTCAACGTTTCTTCACAGGTGAGACGTCTGCAATGGGGGAGGCAGCTCCGTGACGACCAGGACAGACACTTCCTGTTTACAGACCTTGGTCGGTCCGCTTCAAACAATCAAATGTCTCATTTGTGGCCCAGGTAAAGGTTTGACGGCTCCAACATCTCCAGTGAGCTTCAGGACCTAAACAGTTCAACAGATCATGTACTAGAGGTTGAGGACCTGGATCAGGTTTTTGGACTTTTGAAGATCAAGACTATGGTCAGTTATTGAGCTCTAATCAGAAATCTAAAAGCTAACAGTCCTGGCCTGTAATATCAGACTTTGGTAACTGAATCATTTATTTGTGGAGGATAAGATCTGGATCAGGTTTCTAGAGCTGTGGTTCATTATCGGACAGATTTATACAATCCTAAATATCAGACCATGGCAGTTCAGCTAGGTCTCTAGACTGTTGAAGGTCAGTTACTGGGCTCTAGAGGCTGATCTCTGTGGCAGGTTCTCTTTGGGGAACTTAGGGGAAGCTGTTGGATTCTATAAACTTTCTGGAGTTCTGGAGCAGTTTTTGGACATTGAAAGACAAGACACTGTTTTGATGAAAGAAGACTTTGTGCGGGTTATTCTGCTGTAAAGGATAACATGTTAAAGCTCAGGACTATGGGCAGTTTTGGGGCTCTAGAGACTTGACAACAGGTCTCTCAGCTGCAGAAGCTGAGACTTGTTGAACTCTTGTCACTATGACCTCTAAAACTCAGGTCTGGAGCAGGAATTATGACTTTAAAACCTAAGATGGCAGCAATTAAAAAAATAGAGATATTGGACTGTTAAAGGTCAGGACTAAGGTTCATCTCCAGAGGATTTTTAGATCCTGAATGTTCAGATCTGGTGCAGGTTTTGCACCTCAGATGGTACGATGCTTCAGTAGGTTACTGAAACTTTTGAAACTAAGATCTAAAACAGGATTATGGAGCTCAGAAGATGTTTTTTCTATTGTGGGAGTTAAACTCTGAAACGGTTTCTGGGTTCTGGAAGCAACACTGGATGAAGTTGTTGAGTCAGATAGAAAGTGGTTTCCCTCCACAAGCATCTCTTTGAGGAGGATTTTGATGTACCAGACCATTGTTGGAGGGTTCAGGTGAGCAATATTCAGAGTTCGAAGGGTTTCTGGGTGATGGTTGGGCACAGGACATCAGCATTGGTACAAAAAGGTAGAAAATGGCTAAGTGGCCCCAGAGGAGGCTTTTGGTTTTGAGGTAGGTTAGCTTGACCAGCAGCAGACGGCTAATAGTTGCCAGGCGTTTGGTGTTCAACTCAAGGGAGCTCTCTTTGGAGGTAAAGAGTTTTGTGGAGGAGTCTTAGGAAGGGGGGTGAGGTTGGGATTGGGGGTACAACCAGCTGACTGTCAACTTCCTCTACATCCTGACCTGAGGCGAACACGGTGAGACAAACAAACACTAAAAGGCTAAAGCAGTGCAGAGGAGAGTCCTCTACAGTCACCTGCTGACCAGAGAAATAATAAATCCCTTTGGCTCTGGGTCTCAGAGGACTAACCAACAGTGGATCCTCTGAGGACTCTGGTCTCTGGTCAGACCGGTGGAAGGCCTCATCGTCTCAGAAAACTTGGCACCGACGGTGACAAACTAAAAATGACCCCAAACTGAAGGAAAAAGGTTTTGGTTTCAACAGGAAGCATCCAGGACGCTATGAGGGTGACGTCACCATCTGATACCACACGGGTTCACTGGCTCGAAGTTTCTGACAAAGGTTTGTTTTAAAGGTCGAATCAAAAGAACTCAGCTTTGGTTTCAGTCTGAAGAGGAAATCATCAGGAATTGGAGTCAAAGCACATGGACGTCTGTGAGGGATCTCGGGGTGTTGTGAAGTATTTCAGAGTTGTAAGTATTTCTTGGCGTCGTGAAGTATCTTGTGATAATTTGTGGTGTTGTAAAGTATGTATCTCTTGGCATTGTGAAGTATTCATCATACTTTTATGGTGTTGTGAAGTATTTGATGGTGTTGTAAAGTATCTCTTGGAGTTGTGAAGTATCTTGTGGTATTTAATGGTGTTGTGAAGAATATTGTGGTATTGTGAAGTATTTCATTCCCCTGTGGTATCAGATGCTCTCTGAATGTTCCTCAGACAGACTCATCATCTCTCATCTCAATCTCAAAGATAAACTCTAATCTCAGTCATTCATAAAGGCTGAAGTGGCTGTAAGGCTGTCAGGAGGAGAGGAAGTGACTACAGGCTGGAGGAGGAGGAGGAGGAGGAGGAGGAGGAGGAGGAGAGGTGTGGTGTTTTATCCTTTGCCTGTGCCGGGCTGGAGGGGTGGAGTCGGTTCAACCATGACCATCACTGGAGGAGGGGCGGAGTCACATCTCTGTGGGCGGAGCAGACAGGAACGCTGTTAGATAATGTGATGACGTCATGAATCCTCTGCTGACACAAGGAAGAGCTCCGGTCATTGACCCCAGCATGGTCCTAGAGACCAAACGCTGGTTCTACAACTTCTGTGTCCGTCACATGACGTCACTGGGCCCAAAAAGACTTTTTCTCATAGACTTCCACTGAGAAACAGACATCTGTAACTCAGAGATCATTTACTTCCAGTTGGACCGACTCCCCAGAACCAAGACTCTGATAGTCCTGATTTAAATCATCAACACACTGACAGCTGAATCCAGAGTTATTTCCTTCCTCTGCTGATGTCTATGGAGACCCAGACTGTGACGACAGAGCAAGCTGAGACATTGATTTAGAGCCAAGTAAGACCCAGAAGATCCGAGTACGTTTCAAGACCCGGAAGTCTACCCACTGACGTCATGCACCACTGAGAAACTTTCATAGGAATGAACAAGGCCCCGCCTCCAATGCTGGACCCAGCTCTCTTTATATATACACGTGCTGAGACTGTTAGGGACCAAACTACCAAAATAAGAGCCCTGTTGGACTTATATCTTCATGTTATAGACCCATTTATCCAGACCCCTTTATATAGCCCTCTTCTTTGTTAGTAAACATGACGAGGTATTTAGAGCACAGAGCGTGAAGTGGAGGCAGAATAATTCTCTGGACATGTTCGCTAACACTGGCTAGCTAGTATTGTTGTCTTGTTTTTAACGTCTGTAGAAAATCCTAGTTTCTCTGAGTTTGTCCTGTCTCTCTCTCTCCAGGATCACCAGAGTTAGTGGAGAAAGTTAACATTAACCAATGAGACCAGATTAGCCGACGGCTACGCTGCTGGAGGAGGAGACGGCTGGATAACGCTAGTTAGCTAGCTAGCTTGTCTGGACACTGACAAGGTAGCTAGCTAAGTAGCCGGTCACTAAATCAGTAAAACTGAACAACTTAAAGCTTCATCCACACACTTGTCACAGTGTAGGAAAGCACAGCGCTATCACCAGATGAGGGTCAACTTTGTTCAGCTCATTTTCTGTAGCATGGAGGAATTAGCAAGCTAAACTCACTAAGTAGCCGGCCATCCGGTCAGCGGGCTGGAGGTCAACGGCAGCGCTGTAAAGATAAACTGAGGGCGTATAAATCTTTGGATGTCTATAGTTAACTATCCTTCAGTGAAGTCAGTCAGAAAGAGAGTCAGACAATATCAGAGAAGAGTTTCAGAGATGGAGAGAAAGGGATGCTAACACTTTAGCCTTCTGCTAACAGCAGCCAACAGCTCACGGCCGCTGTTAGCAGAAGGCTAAATATTAGCATAATTTCCTCTCCATCTCTGGAAGGTTTCTCTGATATTGTAGCTCTCTAGATCCTCCAATCACAGTTTGTCATCTCAGATGTTGATATCTGGATTCTGGCAGCCAACAACAGCAAGACGACATTTTAGATGTGGAGCTTTAGCCCACTGCTAGCGTTAGCCCACTGCTAGCGTTAGCCTCCAGTCTGTGGTTAGCCTCCAGCTCAGAGGTAATCACGTAAACAGCACCTCAAAGTTATAAATGGCACTAATGAGACGAAAACTTAAATGCATCAGCAGAATGAATTGGTTTAACTGGTTCAACTGGTTTCACAGGGGTTTTATCATTGTGGCAACACGGTGGTTGCCATGGATACCTGGGGTAAAGCAAGCAGGTGATGGGTCATAATGGACGGAGGCATCAGTCCTCATTATAACTAACACTCCACTGTGTGTCTTGTTCTTGTATGTCTATCTTTGTGAGGACCAGTCTGAGCTTTAGGAGAGAGGATATTTTGTCTGGTCTTCATCGTTGGACGGACCCTCACACCTGGTCTGGGGTCAGATTCAGGTTTAGGTTCAGGGTTCTGTCAGGGTTGGAGGTAGAGGTGAGGGGATGCATGATGTCACTGAGGTCCTCACAGGTATGGAAGTACAGTTGTGTGTGTTACCTGGCTCAGCTCCATGCTCTCAGCTGTGTGACCTTTAGCACCTCTGACGCCATTCAGGGTGGGCGGAGTCTCCCAGTTGGCTGACTTTCTGCAGAAGAAACTGAACCCAGATCACAGTCAGGATGATGACATCATCAGGTGGTGATGATGATGATGATGATGATGATGATGAAGGCTTTACCTGCGTCTGTATCCCAGCAGGATGAAGAGCAGGCAGCAGAGGATGCAGGCGAGGCCGCTGTGAATGCCAACCAGCAGTGTCGACATGGAGGCGTGAGACTGATCACAGTTACAGCTTGGACCAGCTGGTGGAGACAACACATGTTAAAGTGATTCCACTGGTTTCAGAGGTCACAGAGAGGTCAGAGGTCATGATGAGGCTCCTACCTGCTGCAGTGTTTCCTCCATCAGTCAGAGACACGAGGCGGCGGTTGGACGGACCGTCTCCATTCCCGTTAAACGCCACCAGCTGGATTTCGTAAACTGCTGCCGGCTCTGCAGGAAGGAAACCAACAGTTGAAAGACTAGCTTAGCATAAACACTGACAACAGCTAGCATACTCAGTTTTGTTTATAGCTCATTGATGTTAACAAAAGTTAGCATATCCAGCATTGTGTTCGCTGTATATAGGTAGCAGATGTTATA
Source organism: Pterois miles (assembly GCA_947000775.1). Classification (NCBI taxonomy): domain Eukaryota; kingdom Metazoa; phylum Chordata; class Actinopteri; order Perciformes; family Scorpaenidae; genus Pterois; species Pterois miles. Next base: position 563,695 of record CAMQGK010000074.1, on the reverse strand, counting down.
ACAGCTACATGATATATATTATCATATGGATTTTATTTTAATTTAAGAGCATTCTCACATTATTCCAAGATGGCTACCCCCGGTTAGCGTCATTGTCATACCATTTAAAAAGTCTAAATTAGCCACTAGTTGAGTAACATCTGTTTATCTAGATAAAATGAATTCATTGGTAGAACTAGTAATATTTCCATCTCATAATCACAATCAGGTTGTGTACAGTAACGTGGCATTACATCAGGATATCTAGTATAGCCTAGCTTAGCACAAAGACTGGAAGCAGGGGAAACTACTAGCCTTCCACAAACAGCATTTGCTAGCATTTTATTTTATGCTAGTCACCAATACTATATATCATGAAGTGTTAGCATTAAGCTAAAGTGCAGTTAAAAGCAGAGTGGCTGCTTTACTGCTGTGAGTACTTAGTATACAGTTACTATACAGTACAGACTTCATTTGGCTGCTAGCTAGCAACAAGCTAAATCAAATAGCTGCTCACTCACTTAGATGCTAGCATTAGCGGTGCAGCAGCTAGCATAGCACCTTGTAGTTGTTTATTCATCAGAAATATACTAAGGAGATGTTGTGGTTTTAGCAGTTAGCACTGGAGATACTTATTGCTATTTGTCTGAAAGCAGCATCTCTTACTGGTTAGATCACTAGCTAACTAGCTAACTGGTGGTCGATTGCTGTACTATTCCTTTAACTGACCCAAATGGGAGATAGTGTGGGTGTTGATGTGTCCGGGGAAGGTCTCCTGCCCCTGGACATCTGGGTTGGAAACCCCGCGGTACTCCAGTCTGAAGCCCTCCAGCTTCCCAGGCTTACTGGGCAGCTCCCAGTACACCTGCATGGCCGTCTGGTTCAGGACCTTAGTGAAGAAACTGGGAGGACTGGGAACTGTGGGACAGACAGATGGACTGTGGTTACACCGGGAACTAGCCTTTAAGGTGGACAGTGTGGAAGTGTTTAAGGTGGACAGTATCCAAGCGTCAAAGTGTTTGAGGTGGATGTAGCCTACCGCCGCCCAGCGTGGTGGCGGTGATGGTGTTGGACTGCTGGCTTCCTCCCAGGGCTGAGTAGGCCTTGAGGTAGATGGAGTAGGTGGTGGCTGATTCCAGGTTGTTGAACTCATGCCTGAAGGTGGTCTTACTGACGGCCTCCTGCAGCTCTGCACTGTCTGGCTCTGAGGAGGTCA
>CAMQGK010000074.1:422500-555000 GCA_947000775.1 Pterois miles | reverse complement strand
CCTAACCCTAACACTAACACTAACCCTAACACTAACACTAACCCTAACACTAACACTAACCCTAACACTAACACTAACACTAACCCTAACACTAACACTAACACTAACACTAACCCTAACACTAACACTAACACTAACACTAACCCTAACACTAACACTAACACTAACACTAACCCTAACACTAACCCTAACACTAACCCTAACCCTAACACTAACACTAACCCTAACACTAACACTAACCCTAACACTAACACTAACACTAACCCTAACACTAACACTAACACTAACCCTAACACTAACACTAACACTAACACTAACCCTAACACTAACCCTAACACTAACACTAACCCTAACACTAACCCTAACACTAACACTAACACTAACACTAACACTAACACTAACCCTAACACTAACCCTAACACTAACACTAACCCTAACACTAACACTAACACTAACCCTAACACTAACACTAACCCTAACACTAACACTAACACTAACACTAACACTAACACTAACCCTAACACTAACCCTAACACTAACACTAACCCTAACACTAACCCTAACACTAACACTAACACTAACCCTAACACTAACACTAACACTAACCCTAACACTAACACTAACACTAACACTAACCCTAACACTAACACTAACCCTAACACTAACCCTAACACTAACACTAACCCTAACACTAACACTAACCCTAACACTAACCCTAACACTAACACTAACCCTAACACTAACCCTAACACTAACACTAACACTAACCCTAACACTAACACTAACACTAACCCTAACACTAACCCTAACCCTAACACTAACCCTAACACTAACACTAACCCCCAGCTAATTGTTGGTCAGATGTATTATATAGTATTACATTATGTTATATTGTGTATTGTTGTGTATATTGTATTACATTATTATACCACATCTCTATATATCTATTTCTACCTTTATTATATTATATATATCATACATACATATCATGTTATGTTATACAACATTACATTATATACTATATCATTATATCATATCATTATTTTATTATTTTATTATTATTATTATAGTGTATAATGTTTAATTTTCTTAGAATTAGATTATAATAAGATTCTCTGTATATACTTCACACTTAGTATCTATCTATCTATCTATCGATCTATCTATCTATCTATTATTATGATTAGCAGTAGTATTATCAGTAGTATTAGTGGTAGTATAACAGTAGTAGTATTAGTAGTATAACAATTGGATCCAGCGTTTGTTTCTCTGTGCTGACTGAAGCTGTTGGAGGTTCTTTGTCTGCTGGTCCCAGATCTGGTTGACAGGGGGGTTGGGGTCGGGTTCAGGGTCAGGTTCAGGGTCGGGGTCGGGTTCCGGGGGGTGAAGAGCAGCAAACTGAACTGAGTGTGATGTTTCAGACACAAAGACACACACACACTTCATGTGTTTACACACTCAACGTGATGAGTTCAAGTTCACCAGCAGCTGCTGTTGAACAGGAAGCGTTTCCACAGCAACAGCCTGCTGACTCATCATTTCTATGTTCAGACTATAAGAATCAGCAGCGTTACGCGCCGGTGTTGAATTCAGACTCAGGATTCAGGTGGTGACATCATCAGAATTTTGAAAAATGATTTAAAAAAATAACGAAGCTGATTTAATTTAATGAGGAAACTAAACACTGCAGAACTTCCTGTAGTTCTGAGGCCAGCTGGAATTGTTCCTGGTACTCATGAAAGTACTTGTGTGTGTAGGTATACATACTGTATGTAGTACAGAGTGACGGAGACGCAGTAATATGACGTATAATGGCGTACCTTGTACTACGAGGCGTCCCAGTGCGGTTCTTCTGGATCTACTTCCTGGTCTGTTTGCTGAACAAACATAAACTCCTGAATGCTGCAGCGTGGCATCAGAGATCATCAGGTTACCTGTTCCCAACACCTGGATTCCCTCCACGCCGATGGACCGGCCATCTGACACACACACACACACACACACACACACGGCATCACGTTACTATGGTTACCACTCTCATCAATAACTGAAAGTCAAAGCTTTATTTAAAAGAGGTCTGTTCAGGTGTTCTGGTGTTCTGTTGTTTTGGTATTCTGGTGTTTTGGTGTTCTGTTGTTTTGGTGTTCTGTTGTTTTGGTATTCTGGTGTTCTGGTGTTCTGGTGTTCTGTTGTTCTGGTATTCTGGTGTTTTGGTGTTCTGTTGTTTTGGTGTTCTGTTGTTTTGGTATTCTGGTGTTCAGGTGTTCTGGTGTTCTGGTGTTCTGGTGTTCTGGTGTTTTGGTGTTCTGTTGTTTTGGTGTTCTGGTGTTTTGGTGTTCTGGTGTTCTGTTGTTTTGGTATTCTGGTGTTCTGGTGTTCTGGTGTTTTGGTGTTCTGGTATTCTGGTGTTCTGGTGTTCTGGTGTTTTGGTATTCTGGTGTTTTGGTGTTCTGTTGTTTTGGTGTTCTGTTGTTTTGGTGTTCTGGTGTTCTGGTGTTCTGGTGTTCTGTTGTTTTGGTATTCTGGTGTTCTGGTGTTTTGGTGTTCTGTTGTTTTGGTATTCTGGTGTTCTGGTGTTCTGGTGTTCTGTTGTTTTGGTATTCTGGTGTTCTGGTGTTCTGGTGTTTTGGTGTTCTGGTATTCTGGTGTTCTGGTGTTCTGGTGTTCTGTTGTTTTGGTATTCTGGTGTTCTGGTGTTCTGGTGTTCTGGTGTTCTGTTGTTTTGGTATTCTGGTGTTCTGGTATTCTGGTATTCTGGTGTTCTGGTGTTTTGGTGTTCTGGTGTTGTGGTATTCTGGTGTTCTGGTGTTCTGCTGTTCTGGTATTCTGGTGTTTTGGTGTTCTGGTGTTCTGGTATTCTGGTGTTTTGGTGCTCTGGTGTTCTGGTATTCTGGTGTTCTGGTATTCTGGTGTTCTGGTGTTCTGCTGTTCTGGTGTTCTGGTGTTCTGGTGTCCTGGTGTTCTGGTGTTCTGGTGTTCTGGTGTTTTGGTGTTTTGGTGTTCTGGTGTTTTGGTGTTCTGGTGTTTTGGTGTTCTGGTGTTCTGGTGTTTTGGTGTTCTGGTGTTCTGGTATTCTGGTGTTTTGGTGCTCTGGTATTCTGGTATTCTGGTGTTCTGGTATTCTGGTGTTCTGGTGTTCTGCTGTTCTGGTGTTCTGGTGTTCTGGTATTCTGGTGTTTTGGTGTTCTGGTGTTCTGGTATTCTGGTGTTCTGGTATTCTGGTGTTTTGGTGTTCTGGTGTTCTGGTATTCTGGTGTTTTGGTGCTCTGGTATTCTGGTATTCTGGTGTTCTGGTATTCTGGTGTTCTGGTGTTCTGCTGTTCTGGTGTTCTGGTGTTCTGGTGTCCTGGTGTTCTGGTGTTCTGGTGTTTTGGTGTTCTGGTGTTTTGGTGTTTTGGTGTTCTGGTGTTTTGGTGTTCTGGTGTTCTGGTGTTTTGGTGTTTTGGTGTTTTGGTGTTCTGGTTACCGAGGCGACTCCAGGACACGATGGGGCGGGGGTTTCCTGTGGCGATGCATTCCAAGATGGCCGTCTGGTGGACGTTGATGGTGAGGTTCTGAGGACCAGACAGGATGACGGGTTCCCGGTAGATCCTGGATCCCGCAACTAGACCAGAAACAGAAAACATCATCAGAGACAGAGAGAGAGAGAGAGAGAGAGAGAGAGAGAGAGAGTTCTGTGGGTATTTGTGCCCTCTGTTTGGTCTGTTAGCGTATTCGTTCTTTGCCCTCAGTTTGGTCTTACCGGTGACAGACAGCTGGGCCTCCTGGCTGTATCGAGTGTTGGCGATGTTGGAGGCGACACAGCGAAACAAACCGCTGTCTGTTCGCCGAACGCCGGTGATCTGCAGCACACCGTTAGGCAGCAGAGTGTACCTGAACAGCAAATATCTGTTAAATATATACGTAAAACACACACTACATATATATATACTGTATGTAAAGTACACACTTAATATATACGTAAAATACATGCTAAAATATATGTAAAATACATGTTAAATATACATATATATGTTAAATATATTCATAAAATCCAAGTTTATTATACCTTGAGTATACTGTATATTAAGCACATACCTGGGATCCTCAGTGCTCAGCGGGCGTCGGTCTCTCTGCCAGGTGATGTTGGCCTCAGGGATTCCATTTACCTGACAGGTGAGTCTGGCCACGCCCCCTTCGTCCACCGCCACAGACTCTGGGTGAGACAGAAACTTCGGAAGGGCTGGGGGGAGGACAGACAGACATGAATACCTGCTGTACGTGTCTTACATGTTCTTAGTATGTTCGGTCTGTACAGGTCATGTGACTCACATGCGAGCTGGACCCGGGCCTTGCGGCTGATCAACATGCCGTAGCGGTTCTGAGCGGCGCAGTCGTACTCGCCGGCGTCCGTCTCGTTGCTCTCGCGTCTCTTAGAGAAGTTTCTGATGAGCAGCGTGCCATTACCGAGCACCGTTGCCTTGACGCCGGTCACCACGGGAACACCATTCCGTCTCCAGGTGATGGAGATTGGCCCCTCCCCCTCCACCTGACAGTCCAGCATCAGCGGGCGGTCCCTCGCTGCGATGACATCACTGGGCTCTTTGAGAAAGGCCAGCTCTGAGGCTCCGCCCACACCTGAGAGGAGGCGAGAGAGACACAGCAATGACATCACAGTGACATCACAATTACCTCACAGTCACGTGTTGGTGATTAAATTCAGTTCAGTGCAACTTTATTAGTCATGGAAACACTGTTTAATACACAGAAATATATGACACGTTTATTAATCATCGGGTTAATTGCCAACATTTCTGCATTTACTGATAGATTTATTTCAGCTTTTATTTATGTATTTATTGTTTTACTCATTAATTAAAACATGTGTAAGTTTTAATACACTTTCTGATTAAGTTCAATAATACAACATAAGAAACATGGAATACTCACTGACTGCTAGAGGAGGATAATGATGATGAGGGTGGTGGTGATGATAATGATGATGATGAAGCTGTTGATGATCAATAACACAAATTTATGATGAATTCACTGTTCAAATCAGAAAATATGAAAACAAGAATGTAACCAACGTAGAGGACCATACACCTGCAGTCAGTACTGAGGGTTTACACAACCTTCTGTCAGTACTGAGGGTTCAGACAACCTGCAGTCAGTACTGAGGGTTTACACACCTTCAGTCATTACTCCGGGTTTACACAACCTGCAGTCAGTACTGAGGGTTTACACAACTTTCAGTCAGTACTGAGGGTTTACACAACCTGCAGTCAGTACTGAGGGTTCAGACAACCTTCAGTCAGTACTGAGGGTTTACACACCTTTAGTCAGTACTCCGGGTTTATACAACCTGCAGTCAGTACTGAGGGTTTACAAACCTTCAGTCAGTACTGAGGGTTCAGACAACCTTCCATCAGTACTGAGGGTTTACACAACTTTCAGTCAGTACTGAGGGTTCAGACACGCACAGAAACCTGTCATGACCAAGGGATTCATCCAATCATAGACACCTGCAGTCAGTACCGACTTTATATAATAACTGTCTATACTGTATATATATATATATATATATATATATATATATACATACAGTATATATATAAATGTCCTTAACCGTGTCCCCCTCTAGATCTGGTCCTCTACCAGGGTCCTGGACTTTGAGGGTTCTTCAGTATCTTAGCTGTTCCTGGGACTGAAGCTGAACAGCTGAAAACATTTCAAATGTTTAATAATATCTGTTATGTTTGATAATATTCATATGTTTAATTATATTTATATATTTACTATTGTAATGTGTTTAATAATATTACAAAATGTTTAATAATATTTACAATAAGTTTCATAACAGTTACTATATGTTTAGTAATATTTATATGTTTAATAACAGTTATTTTTTCTTTAATAATTTAATAATACTTTCGCAGCTAAATAGTAAAATAACATTTAAGGATGAGGTGTTGAACTGACATCTGGTGGGTCAGTGAACGCATCGCTCCTCCTCCTCCTCCTCCTCTTCATCTCTTTTCAACTTGAACTTGGTCGAGGTGACTTTCCCAGACTCCCCCCCCCCCCCCATCTTGTTCTGGTCCCAGCTGGTCTTTCAGATGAAGATGTGGGAGGAGAACCGAGATGATGGACGGCGGCAGGACCCACCGTGACGTCTGGACCCCCCCCCCCCCCCCACACTCCCATAGTATGAATGACAACAATAACGACAACAAAAGTGTGAATCCAGACACAACAGACCCCCCTAAACCCCTCAAATCCCTAAAAACACCACAAACAGCCCGAGTCCTCTCCAGCTGCTCAGCTTCAGCTTCACTCCTCAAACACTTCACTCTACGTTTTATTCCAGTCTGACCTGGTTCAGCTCGAATCGTCGCCAAGTTCAAGTCCTCTGGAGGAACAAGGGTCTCAACCCAAGACCGTCCTGAAGAACCAGAACAACAGCTGGCAGGTTCCCTTTCAGAACCAGAACCAGAACCAGCAGGCAGCCTGACCGTGGTCCGTCACCTCTTACAGAACAGGACCAAATGTTTTGGCCCAGAAGCAGTTGTGGAAGAAGTACTCACATCCTTGACTTTAGTAAAAGCAGAAATACTAGTGTCCAAATATTCCAGTACAAGTCTGGAATTCAAAATGTGATTGTAAGTAAAAGTATTATCAGCAAAATGTACTAAAAGTTTCAGAAGTAAATTATAGATTACTGGAACAAGAAGTACTCAGATCCAGTGTAAAATACTCCATTACTAGTAAAGTCCTAAAAGGAAGTAAGGATTATCAGCAAAATGCACAAAAAGTATCAGAAGTAAAAGTGCTCGATTTGATGTATATAAGTTATTTACAGTGTATTTTCTATTAGATTTAAGTCATAATTAAGGTTACTGGTAGTTTATGGCATTTTTGTTGTAGGTCATCAATGTGGAGCCACTTTCAGATACTTTGTGTACTACTGGGTAGATTAGCAGTACAGTACTGCATCAGTGTGGACCGTACTGGGTCACGTTGTTACTCAGCGTTTAGGACGTCTGTCCGTCCTAACTAAGTCCAGGACATGTCCTAATCCTGAAGACGTGATGGTCCTGGTTTATCTATATTATATATACATACTTGTATATAATGTATATAACATTTATGGATATTTTGTATATTATAATAAAACAGTCTTATGATGTTTTTCTAATAAACAACAGAGACGTCTCGGTCTGTAATAACGGAGACTGCACACATTAATGATGTCTGGTGGCTCAGAGGGCAGCAGGTCGCCCACCTATCACAGATGAATCCTCAGACCAGATCCTGAGGGCAGGTTGGCTCCTCGTAGCCTCCGATATCACTGAGTGTATGTTGACATTAGTGTGAAGAGCTCTGATTGGTTGGAAGGAAAATCTTTATTTATTTGTTTATTGTTGTTTATTTCTTTGTTTATTTCATCAGAGCTATGAGGGTCTGATCTCCAGAGAAACTGTAGTGAGGTGAGAAGGAGGGCTGAGGTCCCAAGTGGATCAGAACCAGAACTGAGTCCTGTTTCAGACGGACTGACAGTCCCTTTGGGTCCCTGTTCTGTTGGTCCACTTTGAGAGGACTGAGTCCTGCTTCAGACGGACTGACAGTCCCTTTGGGTCCCTGTTCTGTTGGTCCACTTTGAGAGGACTGAGTCCTGCTTCAGACGGACTGACAGTCCCTTTGGGTCCCTGTTCTGTTGGTCCACTTTGAGAGGACTGAGTCCTGCTTCAGACGGACTGACAGTCCCTTTGGGTCCCTGTTCTGTTGGTCCACTTTGAGAGGACTGAGTCCTGCTTCAGACGGACTGACAGTCCCTTTGGGTCCCTGTTCTGTTGGTCCACTTTGAGAGGACTGAGTCCTGCTTCAGACGGACTGACAGTCCCTTTGGGTCCCTGTTCTGTTGGTCCACTTTGAGAGGACTGAGTCCTGCTTCAGACGGACTGACAGTCCCTTTGGGTCCCTGTTCTGTTGGTCCACTTTGAGAGGACTGAGTCCTGCTTCAGACGGACTGACAGTCCCTTTGGGTCCCTGTTCTGTTGGTCCACTTTGAGAGGACTGAGTCCTGCTTCAGACGGACTGACAGTCCCTTTGGGTCCCTGTTCTGTTGGTCCACTTTGAGAGGACTGAGTCCTGCTTCAGACGGACTGACAGTCCCTTTGGGTCCCTGTTCTGTTGGTCCACTTTGAGAGGACTGAGTCCTGTTTCAGACGGACTGACAGACATCCCGTCTCGGTCCGTCATGTGATCAGCTGATGATGGATCACTGTGTGTGAACTGAACTCGGTCGTGTCTCCGACTGCTCGTTCAGGATTAAATGCACCCGCCTCCCATCTGGGTCCTCATTATACCGGTGGGGGGGTTCATTTAAAACACTGGAGCAGACAGTCCACCCCCCACAGTCCACCCCCACAGTCCACCCCCCCACACCCTAAACCTGACCTCCAAATCCCCTAAACTCCCCGTCAGCCCTGCAGACGGTGACCTCAGCCCTGAGGTCATGAGAGTCTCTGTTCAGGTCTGAACCCCCCCCCCCCCAACCTCTCTGTGGCGTATTGTCACACGCCTGAATCTGAATCTGACCGTGAACTTCATTCACCCCCCCACACCGTGGGTTTCTGATGTTGTCTCTCTCTCTCTCTCTCTCACACACACACACACACACACACACACACACACACACACAGCAGGACAGATGCTGGTGTTAATTATCTAATGAGAGCCAATTAAGAAGCTGTTGAGTCACGTCCTGTTAAAAGCAGCTAATTATTAATCACTGATAATAATAAATTATAGTTTCCATTGAGGACACAGACTTCAGACCAGGATCTGGGGTTTGTCTTGTTTTCAGAGAACAAACAGCAGGGAACTCTGGGTAATGTTGCTGCTAACAAGTTAGCTCACTGCTAGCATCCAGACTGTTTGTTCGATAAAGTTATTAAAGGAGGTGAAGCGTCTCGTCGTTGTCCTTCTATACTAGTGAGGACTCACTAAAGGGTTAACACACACATTTTAACGCAAATATTTAGATTCTTTCATGTGAAAAACTTCATTATTATTATTATTATTATTAGTAGTAGTAGTAGTAGTAGTTGTAGTAGTAATAATATTAAATGATGTCATTAAAGCTCTGCTGGTCCTCACAACAAGAGATTGACATGTCAGAGCACACACACAAACACTGTGAAGTGACTTCTCAAGTTCAAGAGCAAAACACACACACACTCACACTCACACACTCACACACACTCACACACACACACACACACACACACTCACACACACACCACACACACACACACACACCACACACACACACACACACACACACACACACACACACACACACACACACACACACACACACACACACACACACACACACACACACACACACACACACACACTCACACTCACACACTCACACACACTCACACACACACACACACACACACACACACACACACACACACACACACAGCATCTGTATGAAAATGAGGCTGATGAATATTCAGACTGACGTCTGTTCTCACAACAAAAACTCAGAAAACATCCAGAAAAACAGAAGAAAAACACGCATCAGAATATTATAGTTCATATTATTTATCAACATTAATAATCACTTAATTTAAATATATCGTATATTGATGTTTTAACTGACATTAATTTTCTCCTGTTTCTATTATTAATCTACATATAAATAAATGATTTCAGTGACATTTTAAACTCATACAGTATATACAAATATTACATATATAAAGTATATATACTTATATGATGCATATCATATATACAGAATACCTCTGATATATTTAATTGTTAGTGCAATATTTGTCTGCAGGGAACACAGATGAGACATGACACAAAAATATAATAACACTACTTTATTTGTGTATAACAATAACAACATATTGTTATTGTTGTTGTTGTTATTGTTATTATTATTGTTATTTGTAACTTTACACACAGAGCTGATGCTTCATTTAAACCTGCAGAGATCTGAAATATTCTGAAAATTCACCTTTGGCTTCTGTTTGTTCATTAGAAATCAATAAATGAATAGATGGATGTTAATATTTTTATGGTTTCAGGGAATCAGAGTATCAGACCTGAGCAGCAGCAGAGTCCCAGCAGCGTCAGCAGCAGCATCTTCATCTTCATCTTCATGTTTGTTCACTTTAAATCCAAATCATCAGAAACACAAACATCAGCTGCTCCGACACACACGTCTAAATCAGATCTCTTCTTCTTCTTCTTCTTCTTCTTCTTCTTCTTCTTCTTGGTGCTTCGTCCTCGTTCAGCTCTTCATACTGTTATACAAAGGTAGAATTTTAGATCATGGAGGACTGATGTGGATCTGATGCTGTGGTCCTGAAGACCTGATTCAAACTGACCCCACAGGGACGGACAACGGGGCGGGGCCTCTGGTGGGAGGGGGAGGGGTTGTGGGGGGGCATTGACCCTGAGGTCGGGGGGGGGGTCACAGTTGAGGGGCTGCTGGAGTATAATGAGCAGAGACGAAGAGATGATGGAAACATGGAGGACAGAAAAGAGAGAGGAAGAAAGGAAGTGAGGAAAGAAAGAGAGGAATGACTTAAAGAAACAAAGGATGAAAACTCAATATTTTCCACAAATATTAAAGTTTCCTTTTCCTTCAAACAGTAAATAGGAAGCGTCACATCAAATTATATTACTATATACAATTATATACATATATGTATATAATGATTATATTATATCATAGTCATTACTATAATTATTATCACCCTGGACAGGTCTCCAGTCCATCGCAGGACACACAGAGACAGACAACATAGAGACAGACAACCATTCACGCTCATTATTTATTGATATGCTGGCATACTTTTGCTTTACTTTTCTATTATGTATATACTCTTTTATTTTATTTGTGTTAATACTGTTTTAAATCTGTGCTTCTTGTTTACTGCACTATCCACTTTGCTGCTGTAATATGTGAATTTCTCCGCTGTGGGACTAATAAATATCTTATCTTATTCACACCTACGGGACATTTAGAGTCATCAATTAACCTAAACAGCATGTCTTTGGACTGTGGGAGGAAGCCGGAGTACCCGGAGAAAACCCACGCTGACATAGGGAGAACATACAAACTCCACACAGAAGAGTCCCAAGCTGGAATCAAACCTGCGACCCTCTTGCTGTGAGGCGAGAGTGCTAACCACTGCACCACCGTGCAGCCCATAACATAATATATAATATTATATTAAGATAAGATAAGATAAGATGAACCTTTATTAATCCCCGGAGGGAAATTCGGGATTTATTACGTTATGTTATACTACAATAGACCACATCAGATTATATTGCTATATTTTATTAGAAAATTTAATTTAATTTAATGTAATACAACATAATTTAACCTCTTAGGACCTGGCGTACACATGCGATGACATCACATTTTGGGTCATATGAACATAATACTTAATTTTATTTAACTGGGGTCTTGTGTACACGTACGAGGATACGTACACTACCATCTAGGGCGGCAGTAGCTCAGTCTGTAGGGAGTTGGCTTGGGAACCGGAGGGTCACCGGTTCAAGTCCCGCCATGGACCAAGAACTGAGTGTGAACTGGTAGCTGGAGAGGTGCCAGTTTACCTCTTTGGCACTGCCGAGGTGCCCCTGAGCAAGGCACCAAACCCCCAACTGCTCGGGGCGCTTGTCAGGAGCAGCCCCCTCACTCTGACATCTCTCCATTGTTGCATGTTTGTGCATGTGTGTGTTCAGGTCTGCATGTACCGTGTATAAGTTAACAACAGAGTGAAAACATTGAATTTCCCCTCGTGGGACTAATAAAGGACTATCTAGTAGTCCTGCAACTGTTTGCAGCACTTCAAATGAGCCACGCTGTAGCTATGACTGTCCAAAAGGGGAAAACATTTTCATTTTGTTAAATTGTACTGTGATGTTCCAAAATGTTAAAAAAAAACATGTTTGCAAGTGTTATTAATAAATGCAAAAGCAGTCAGGAAAAACACTGCTGTGTTCAGAGTGGACATATAGAGGTTTGCACTATTACACAATGGTGACCTTATTGTGTTTAATGGAATTCAGAACGGGCTGCACGGTGGTGTAGTGGTTAGCGCTGTCGCCTCACAGCAAGAGAGTCGCAGGTTCGCTTCCAGCTTGCGGCTCTTCTGTGTGGAGTTTGCATGTTCTCCCCGTGTCAGCGTGGGTTTTCTCCGGGTACTCCAGCTTCCTCCCACAGTCCAAAGACATGCTGTTTAGGTGAATTGATGACTCTAAATGTCCCGTAGGTGTGAATGTGAGGGTGAATGGTTGTCTGTCTATATGTTGTCTGTCTCTATGTGTCCTGTGATGGACTGGAGATCTGTCCAGGGTGTACCCTGCCTTCGCCCAATACCAGCTGGGATCGGCTCCAGCCCCCCGCGACCCCTAACGGGATAAGCGGTTGACGATGGATGGATGGAAATTCAGAACGAGTGTCCGCTTATGTGGACATAATTTTTCTCTAAAACTACATTATGTCAAAAGATGATGCTTAGTTTTTATACTTACCTACCACTGGAGACTGCAGGGGTAGATCACCATCTAACATCCTGGATACTGGACTACCTCACAAACCGCCCACAGTTCGTGAGGACACAGGACTTCATTTCAGACACGGTGGTCTGCAGTGTGGGGGTTCCTCAGGGAACGGTTCAGACATGGTGGTCTGCAGTGTGGGGGTTCCTCAGGGAACGGTTCAGACATGGTGGTCTGCAGTGTGGGGGCCCCGCAGGGAACGGTTCAGACATGGTGGTCTGCAGTGTGGGGGTTCCTCAGGGAACAGTTCAGACATGGTGGTCTGCAGTGTGGGGGTTCCTCAGGGAACGGTTCTGGCTGCGTTCCTCTTCACACTCTACACTGCAGACTTCTCCTACAACTCACCAACTTGTCACCTGCAGAAGTTCTCTGACGACTCTGCTATCGTTGGCCTCATCACTGATGGGGACGATGGGGAGTACAGAGAACTTTCCCAGGACTTGGTGGACTGGTGCCTGCAGAACCACCTCCAGATCAATGCGGGGAAAACTAAAGAGCTGGTGGTGGATTTCTGCAGGCAAACTCATCCCCCTCCAACACCGGTGAACATCCAGGGATCAGACATTGAGATGGTGACATCTTATAAATACCTGGGTGTTCACCTGAACAATAAACTGGACTGGACTACAAACTCCTCTGAACTCCATAAGAAAGGCCAGAGCAGACTGTATCTGCTCAGGAGACTGAGGTCTTTTGGAGTGCAGGGGACACTATCTGAAAACATTTTATGACACCGTTGTGGCATCAGCCATATTTTATGGAGTGGTTTGGTGGGGCAGCAGCATCACAGCTGCAGACAGGAAGAGGATGGATAAGATTATCAAAAGGGCCAGCTCTGTCCTGGGATGCTCTCTGGACTCAGTGCAGGTGGTGGGAGAGAGGAGGACGATGGCTAAGCTGTCATCCATGATGGAGAAGGACTCCCACCCCATGAGAGACACCATCAGAGCTCTGGAGAGCTCCTTCAGTGACAGGCTGCTACACCCTAAGTGTACGAAGGAGCGTTACAGAAGGTCCTTCCTGCCTGCAGCTGTTAGACTCCACAACCAGCACTGCTCCCAGTAGACCACATACACAGTCACAACCAGCACTGCTCCCAGTAGACCACATACACATTCACAACCAGCACTGCTCCCAGTAGACCACATACACATTCACAACCAGCACTGCTCCCAGTAGACAACATACACATTCACAACCAGCACTGCTCCCAGTAGACCACATACACATTCACAACCAGCACTGCTCCCAGTAGACCACATACACATTCACAACCAGCACTGCTCCCAGTAGACCACATACACATTCACAACCAGCACTGCTCCCAGTAGACCACATACACATTCACAACCAGCACTGCTCCCAAACCAAACATAAATCTCCCAGTAGACCACATACACATTCACAACCAGCACTGCTCCCAGTAGACCACATACACATCCACCCTCTCCCAAAATCTTCACAACCAGCACTGCTCCCAGTAGACCACATACACATTCACAACCAGCACTGCTCCCAGTAGACCACATACACATTCACAACCAGCACTGCTCCCAGTAGACCACAATCACAGTCACATTCACAACAAACTCACCGGACATACGTGCAATAAGGACTCATGTGCAACTATGTCATCTGCTTGAATTATAGGAACTGGGCAATTATTTATTGATATAATGGACATACTTCTGGATTTATTTTTATTTTTATTTATTTTTCTTTTCTTTTTCTATTATGTATATACTAAATTATTATTTTTTATTTGTATGAATATTGTTTTTAAATCTATGCTTGTCTTCTATTGCACTATCCACTTGCTGCTGTAATGGGTAAATTTCCCCACTGTGGGACTAATAAAGGAATATCTTATCTTATCTTATCTTATCTTATCTTATCTTATCTTATCTTATCAGGTTCTAATAAGCCCAAATAGCAAAGAGACATTAAAAATGCATATCAAAAAAGAGGTCTTAAGAGGCTAAGTTGGAGGCTCCTGGACTGTTCTGGTTATTTTGTCCACCCCCTGTAACTAACTCCGAACAGCAGGAAGCGGAAACGAGCCAGAAGGAACACCACAGAAGAAGAGGATGCAGCTTTGAATCAGAGGAAGAAGAAGAAGATGGCGGCGCCGTGGAGGATGTAAACAAAGATGTTGTGTCGTCCGGAGGATGATCCGCTGGTTACAGTCTGCGGTCGCAGAGACGAGGAGGAGAAGGTTTAACTTAAAGACTCAAGGTTGGTTTCTACAGACACCAGGCTAACGGAGCTAGCCCAACCGGCTAACGGGACTAGCCTAACGAGTTAACGGAGCTAGCCCAACCAGCTAACGGAGCTAGCCCAACCGGCTAACGGGACTAGCCTAACGAGTTAACGGAGTTAGCCCAACCAGCTAACGGAGCTAGCCCAACCAGTTAACGGGACTAGCCCAACCAGTTAACGGAGCTAGCCTAACGAGTTAACGGGGCTAGCCCAACCAGCTAACGGAGCTAGCCCAACCAGCTAACGGGACCAGCCCAACCAGTTAACGGAGCTAGCCTAACCAGCTAACGGAGCTAGCCCAACCAGCTAAAGGAGCTAGCCCAACCAGCTAACGGGACCAGCCCAACCAGTTAACGGAGCTAGCCTAACGAGTTCACAGAGCTAGCCCAACCAGCTAACGGAGCTAGCCTAACCAGTTAACGGAGCTAGCCCAACCAGCTAACGGAGCTAGCCCAACCAGTTAACGGAGGTAGTCTAACCAGCTAACTGAGCTAGCCCAACCAGTTAACTGAGCTAGCCCAACCAGTTAACGGAGCTAGTCTAACCATAAGTTTAAGAGAAAGATGGTAGTATTAGGAGAATAAAGTCCTAATATTATTAAGTGTGAAGTATTATTATTTTAGAGGATAAATGGTGGTAAGACGTGGAGCATCTTGTGATCTTCTACTTTAGTTTCACTACTAACCAAGTACTAATCCACATTATCATCAGTTATTATTATTATCATCAGAATCAGGGCTTGGAAAAGATTAAAACGGAGTTTGTTCTGAGTAAAGAACCACACAGACCTGGAGGAACCGGAAAGTGGAGAAATTACTTTTTCAGAATCTTTTGGGTTTATTCTCATAGTATTATGACTTTTTTTTCTCATAAATGTACAACTTTATATTTTTCCAATGTGGCCCTAATACTCCGTCATAGATGAGACAATAACTAAACACTAACTTATGTGAATTCATCTGTGAATGTTAAGTCTGTGTTGGCCAGTCTTGATATGAAATCATGATACAGAGGTTCCATCCATCAATAACCACTTATCCCGTTAGGGGTCGCGGGGGGTCTGGAGCCAATCCCAGCTGGCATCGGGTGAAGGCGGGTTCACCTGGACAGGTCACATAGAGACAGACACCATAGAGACAAACAACCATTCACACTCACATTCACACCTACGGGACATTTAGAGTCATCAATTAACCTAAACAGCATGTCTTTGGACTGTGGGAGGAAGCTGGAGTACCCGGAGAAAACCCACGCTGACACAGGGAGAACATGCAAGCCAGAATCGAACCTGCGACCCTCTTGCTGTGAGGCGACAGCGCTAACCACTACACCACCATGCAGCCCTGATACAGAGGTTATGATCCTAAATACTGTGGTACTGTTCACATTGTTATGTGCTGGGATTTTTTAAAATTTATTTTAAGAAAAATGTAATATACAGTAAACCACCACCATCATATGAGCGTGGGCAGGAAGCATTGGGGTGGGGGTGAGGTGACGGGGGTTTAGGCACCGGTTGGGGGTCCTCCCCCGAACATTTTGGTCGTATCTAGAAGGTAACCTGGTCACTCACACACCAGAATCAGATTTATTTCACCCAGTATAACCGTACATGGAGTTTGACTTCCTGTTACTCTGTATGTATGTACTCACTATGTATTTACACAGACCAGAAATAACAAAATAATAGAATATAATAATAAAAATAGAAGTGAAAGGTCTGTCCACCTTATTTCTAGCTCCCATGATGCCTTGCATGAATTATGGGCTCAATTTTTGGCATGTCGTCTTACTGAATAATTTTCCATGGCAACGCTTTGCTAATCGTCTCTTCTAGAGCGACTGTATTAATGAATGCATCGTGTGAACAGCAGCTATTCCAGCTCAGACAGGACAATGTAATCATAGCCCTGCCTTCTACTTATTAGTATTATTATTATTATTATTACTATTATTTTGATAACCTACGCTAACATATTTAGCTATGTTATGATAACCTAAACCAACATATTTAGCTCTGTTATGATATCCTACACTAGCATATTAAGGTATGTTATAACCCACACTAGCGTATTCAGGTATGTTATAACCTACAGTAGCATATTAAGGTATGTTATAACCTACAGTAGCGTATTCAGACGTTATTGACTCTGTAGCTACAGGCGGTGAAGTGATGAACAAGCTGAAAAGCTCTGAGGCAGATCAGTAAGGTTTAGTTGTTTTCTACACAGATAATTTAAACTGTGTAGTCTAATGCTGCCCTGCACTTTGAGCCATAAACCTACATTTTAAAGTGTACAGGAAATAGTCAAAGTAACTGGCTGTCATTAAACCAACGCTACAATGCTGAGTTCACCCTACACATGAAATCATAGCTGACGTTCTCCTGGTACCGCTGTCAGTCCTTTTACATCTCTGGACAGCTTCAAGCCCGGTCCGATCCGGTCCAGGTGGTGATGGCGGGTCGAGGTAGTGGACGGGGTCGGAGGATGATGACTTTCAGCGTGGAGGCGGTCGGCATCAACAGAGGAGACAGTTTACCTCCATCCATTCAACAACCTACACCTCTGTTTCCTGTGAGACACACACTGAGAAACACACTGACAGCAGTGCACTCTGGGACTTGTAGTTGACTCTCTGTGTTTGTGCCCAGGTGATGGAGCAGAAGCCCCTCCCCCTGACAGGTGGTGAGGAGGCGGAGTATCTGTTAGCTCTCAAACAGGAGTTCAGAGGAGCCATGAAGAGTTTGCCCTGCTTCATCCAACCAGCTGCTGCACACAGAGGTCAGAGGTTAACACCCCCCCCCCCCCAGGATCAGCTGATCAATACGACTGTTGATTTTATTGTGAAGGTCTTCTCCCTGTGTGTTTCCTGTCCAGATGTGGAGAGATACTCTGATAAATATCACAGCAACGAGCAGACAGACGGACTACTGGACTGGACTCCAGGTCAGACCCTCTTATCAATAATCATAATCACTGCCTCTGTTATCAATAATTATAATCTCTGTCTCCCAATGGGGCCCGATGAGGTGTCCAATATGAGGAATTAAAGATGGTCACCTCCATGAAGTCCAGTAATTCCTGATAATGAACACCTCGGAGTCACTTACCAAACTAAACAATATTAAGATCATTCATTTATATTTTCATGTGCCCAGTTTCTCACAATGCATTCACTCCGTCTCCTGGCAACCCTGAGGGTTTGCTCATACCTGGAACAATCATTACCATCCCATAATGTTTTATGCAATTTCCCTCCAGGGATTAATAAAGGTTCATCTCTCTCATCTCTCAAATGTTGTTCACAGGGCCAGCAAATAGGACAGACCTTAGCTATGACCTCCAGCCTGCCAGCTCATAGAACCCTGTAGCTCAGCCACGAGCCAGAAAGCTAACGTTATGCTAGCACAAAGCTAGCATCATGCTAACATAAAGTAGATATTATACTAGCACAAAGCTAAAGTTATACTAGCATAAAGTAGATGTTATACTAGCACAAAGCTAAAGTTATACTAGCATAAAGTAGATGTTATACTAGCACAAAACTAAAGTTATACTAGCATAAAGTAGATGTTATACTAGCACAAAGCTAAAGTTATACTAGCATAAAGTAGATGTTATACTAGCACAAAGCTAAAGTTATGCTAGCATAAAGAGATGTTATACTACACAAAGCTAAAGTTATACTAGCATAAAGTAGATGTTATACTAGCACAAAGCTAAAGTTATACTAGCATAAAGCACAAAGCTAAAGTTATACTAGCATAAAGTAGATGTTATACTAGCACAAAGCTAAAGTTATACTAGCATAAAGTAGATGTTATACTAGCACAAAGCTAAAGTTATACTAGCATAAAGTAGATGTTATACTAGCACAAAGCTAAAGTTATACTAGCATAAAGTAGATGTTATACTAGCACAAAGCTAAAGTTATGCTAGCATAAAGCACAAAGCTAAAGTTATACTAGCATAAAGTAGATGTTATACTAGCACAAAGCTAAAGTTATACTAGCATAAAGTAGATGTTATACTAGCACAAAGCTAAAGTTATACTAGCATAAAGTAGATGTTATACTAGCACAAAGCTAAAGTTATGCTAGCATAAAGGGTTCACAAAGCTAAAGTTATACTAGCATAAAGCACAAAGCTAAAGTTATACTAGCATAAAGTAGATGTTATACTGGCACAAAGCTAAAGTTATACTAGCATAAAGTAGATGTTATACTAGCACAAAGCTAAAGTTATGCTAACATAAAGTAGATGTTATACTAGCACAAAGCTAAAGTTATACTAGCATAAAGTAGATGTTATACTAGCACAAAGCTAAAGTTATACTACCATAAAGTAGATGTTATACTAGCACAAAGCTAAAGTTATGCTAGCATAAAGCACAAAGCTAAAGTTATACTAGCATAAAGTAGATGTTATACTAGCACAAAGCTAAAGTTATACTAGCATAAAGTAGATGTTATACTAGCACAAAGCTAAAGTTATGCTAGCATAAAGCACAAAGCTAAAGTTATACTAGCATAAAGTAGATGTTATACTAGCACAAAGCAAAAGTTATACTAGCATAAAGTAGATGTTATACTAGCACAAAGCTAAAGTTATGCTAGCATAAAGCACAAAGCTAAAGTTATACTAGCATAAAGTAGATGTTATACTAGCACAAAGCTAAAGTTATACTAGCATAAAGTAGATGTTATACTAGCAAAAGCAAAAGTTATGCTAGATAAAGTAGATGTTATACTAGCACAAAGCTAATGTTATGCTAACATAAAGTAGATGTTATACTAGCACAAAGCTAAAGTTATGCTAGCATAAAGTAGATGTTATACTAGCACAAAGCTAGCATTATGCTAACAAGATTCAATATCAGTAATAAACAGTAAATTTAATGTGGCACAATTTAACAATAAGACTAGGTAGCTATCAGCCATGTCAGATATACAGTGGTGGAACACCCCATGAAAACACCCCAATTGTGAAATATTGCATCAAGAATCACTCTTAGCTCTTCAAGTGTAATTTCTTTTATTTCAATCACAGCCAAAATACTAAACAAATCCTAAAAAAGCCATTAAAATGGAAAATGGATTGGTTCCATAAAAATACGTTACACATTTTGAGTATTGGGTCATTTTGGTGCCAGTGATCACTAATGAAGGTTGTACTTTTCATTAAAAGACACATTTTTTGTTATATTGCTTTGTGTCTATATAAAGCCAGCATATTTGAAAGTTCTTCAGAGACAAAAATGGCTAAAACAAGGAACCTAACACAGGAAACATGGCTGAAGATACAGATTCTCTGCCATGAAGGGAACAGCTGCCGCCAGGTAGCCAGGAGGTGCAGATGCAGTCCTTCAGCAGGTGGATGCTCTGCAGAAATACAGACGAACCTACAGTTTGGAAGACCAACCAAGATCTGGACATCCAAGGGTTTCTGCAGCAAGAAACGGCTGCATCCTGATCCGCATGTGCAGGGAAAACCACAGAATGGCATCACAGGAGCTTCAGCAGCAGTGGTTCCACCACCGCCACCATACGTGGCCGATTTAGATCATGGCTTAAGGCCCTACAAGGCTGTCTAGAAGCCCCTGATCAATGAGAGCCTGACGTCGTTGGGCCCTGGACTGGAAGTGGACAGCCAGGAACTGGAAGAGGATTCAGTGGTCAGATGAGGCCAGTTTGTAGCTTTACCTTCCTCCTGCTGTGAGGGTTCGCAGGAGGCTGTTATCTCCAGCAGCTATGGTACCTGCTGTCAGGCGTGGTGGAGGCTGTACCACGGTTTGGGGATGCATGAGTGCTGCTGGTGTTGGTCTTCTCACTGTCTGTGATGGCACATTGAACTCTGCCGTTCTCGAAGCCCACATGCTCCCTTCTGTCGGTGCACTGTTCCATCAAGGTCAACACCGGCTGTTTCAACAAGACAATGCCTCCTGCCACACCTCCAGGGCCAGTAGCACCTGGCTGCAGGAGCAGTGTCCAGGCCTAGAGTGGCTAGCTCGATCCCTGGACATGAGCCCCACTGGAAAGCTGTGGTGGCTTATCAGAAGGTCTGTCTCAAAGCATAAACCTGAAGACTTTAGAAGCATTAAAAGTAGTGATTGAAGAAGAATAAGGCAGGTTTACCGTCAGCAGTGTGACAGTGGTGGAGAGCATGGCAGCTAGGTCGCAGCTCTGCTGCACACTGATGGCAGGACAGCAAAGTACTAATGATCTGATGGTTTATTGACTTGTTCAGGTTTGAACTCGTTCTCTGTTATTTGTTGACTTTGATACCAACAGTGTTGAGAACTGACATACTGAAACTGTCAAGAATTTAGTTTTCTTAGTTTTTCTTTATATATGTGTGTGTGTGTGTGTGTGTGTGGGGGGGGGGGGGTTCAGGTCAGACCGGTAATGTCACGGTCAGTAAACCAGTCCAGGCTCTGCGGTCAGGTACTAAGTCCTGCTGGAACAGGAACTCTCCATCTCCATAAAGGCTGTCAGCAGACTGAAGCATGATGGGCTCTCAAACGTCCTGGCAGACGGCTGCGTTGACTTTGGACTTGATAAAACACAGTGGACCAACACCAGCAGGTGACATGGCACCCCCCAAATCATCACCCACTGTGGAAACGTCACACTGGACTTAAAGAGATGTGGATTGTGAGCCTCTCCACTCTCCCTCCAGACTCTGGGTCCTTGATTTCCTGATGAAAGGCAAATTTTTATTCCGAATGGTCCAGTTCTTCTTCTCCTTAGCCCAGGTAAGAGGCTCCTGACGTGGTCTGTGGTTCAGGACTGGCTCAGGACAGGTAATGTGACTGTAGTCCATTTCCTGAAGACGTCTGGCTCTGGATGAAGCTCTGCTGAGGTCTTGAATCAGCTCTGGTTGACAGTGTTGTCCAGACCACCATCCTCCCTGTTGATCGAGCTCCTTCCTCCCACGCTCTACTCTATATGTTTGTACAGAATCTCATACAGCTGTAGGCTGTAATTATTGAAATTAAAATCAATATGTGTGTGTGTATGTAATGTGTATATATTGTATAATGTATTGTATATATATTGTAAATTTCTCCACTGTGGGACTAATAAAGGAATATCTTATCTATCCCTTTCTTGTTTAAAAATATTTATTTTTATATATTATATATATATATAATATATATATATATTATGTGTATGTATATACGTATATACGTATATATATATATATCTTATGTATATATATATATATATATATATATATATATATATATATATATATACGTATATATATAATTTCTTTCTAATTCTTAAATCTACTTTATGAACTGAGAATGTTTGTTGTTTCAGACTGGAAAAGATTTCCTAAAGAGCTCAGAGTAAAGAAACCTACCAGAGAGGGTGAGTACACGCACTACTCTCAGTACACTCAGTCCTCTGAGTACATGCACTACTCTGAGTACACTCAGTACACTCAGTCCTCTGAGTACACGCACTACTCTGAGTACACACAGTACACTCAGTCCTCTGAGTACACGCACTACTCTGAGTACACACAGTACACTCAGTCCTCTGAGTACACGCACTACTCTGAGTACACACAGTACACTCAGTCTTCTGAGTACACGCACTACTCTGAGTACACACAGTACACTCAGTCCTCTGAGTACACGCACTACTTCTGAGTACACACAGTACACCCAGTATTCTGAGCACATGTGAGTACTGAGGGGGTGTTTTGATGTCCTGCTGTACCTGTCAGGTGTCTCAGCAGCAGTCAGTCGCTCTGACCGACTTCAGTCGGGCCAGAAGAAGAAAAGAGTGAAAGAGAAAGAAGAAGTGCTGCTCAAACTGGAGGTGAGACACAACACCTGCTGACCCCAGTCCTCTAGTCAGTCCTCTAGTCAGTCCTTCCGTAGTCAGTCCTCCAGTAGCCAGTCCTCCAGTAGCCAGTCCTCCAGTAGCCAGTCCTCTAGTCAGTCCTCCAGTAGTCAGTCCTCCAGTAGTCAGTCCTCCAGTAGCCAGTCCTCTAGTCAGTCCTCCAGTAGTCAGTCCTCCAGTCAGTCAGTCCTCCAGTCAGTCCTCTAGCCAGTCCTCCAGTAGCCAGTCCTCTAGTCAGTCCTCCAGTAGTCAGTCCTCCAGTAGTCAGTCCTCCAGTCAGTCAGTCCTCTAGTCAGTCCTCTAGTAGCCAGTCCTCCAGTAGTCAGTCCTCCAGTAGTCAGTCCTCCAGTAGCCAGTCCTCTAGTCAGTCCTCCAGTAGTCAGTCCTCTAGTCAGTCCTCCAGTAGCCAGTCCTCCAGTAGTCAGTCCTCCAGTAGCCAGTCCTCTAGCCAGTCCTCCAGTAGCCAGTCCTCCAGTAGCCAGTCCTCTAGTCAGTCCTCCAGTAGCCAGTCCTCCAGTAGCCAGTCCTCCAGTAGCCAGTCCTCTAGTCAGTCCTCCAGTAGTCAGTCCTCCAGTAGTCAGTCCTCCAGTCAGTCCTCTAGTCAGTCCTCCAGTAGCCAGTCCTCTAGTCAGTCCTCCAGTAGTCAGTCCTCCAGTAGTCAGTCCTCCAGTCAGTCAGTCCTCTAGTCAGTCCTCCAGTAGCCAGTCCTCCAGTAGTCAGTCCTCCAGTAGCCAGTCCTCTAGTCAGTCCTCCAGTAGTCAGTCCTCCAGTAGTCAGTCCTCCAGTCAGTCAGTCCTCTAGTCAGTCCTCCAGTAGCCAGTCCTCCAGTAGTCAGTCCTCCAGTCAGTCAGTCCTCTAGTCAGTCCTCCAGTAGCCAGTCCTCCAGTAGTCAGTCCTCCAGTAGCCAGTCCTCTAGTCAGTCCTCCAGTAGTCAGTCCTCTAGTCAGTCCTCCAGTCAGTCAGTCCTCTAGTCAGTCCTCCAGTCAGTCAGTCCTCTAGTCAGTCCTCCAGTAGCAGTCCTCCAGTAGTCAGTCCTCCAGTCAGTCAGTCCTCCAGTAGCCAGTCCTCCAGCCAGTCAGTCCTCCAGTTGTCAATCAATCAATCAATCAATCAATCAATCAATCAATCAATCAATCATTCAAACAGTCAGGTAGTTTGCTGATCTTTTAATCTCTCAGGTGTGTAAGGTGGAAAAAAATTGGATGAAGTCAGATATTTGGATTTTAAACAGACTCTGCAGAAGAAGGAGGAGCAGCAGAGCTCTGAAGAGGAGGAGGAGGAGGAGGAGGGAGAGGAGAAGAAGAAGAAACAGGAGGAAGAGGAGGCCGAGGGAGAGGAGGAGTATGACGAGGAAGAGTTTGAGGAGGTGAGACACTTTTATTATCAATCAACTTCTACGTCCACCTTAACATGTCTCTAATGTTAATGCTGCTATATTAATATTATAACAATGCATATTAATATGTTCTATGAGAGTCTATTAATATGTAATAGGATTATATTAATATGTTCTGAGAGTTTAATATGTACTAAGATCATTAATTAATATGTTATAATGGAGTTTAATATGTAATAAGACATTTTGTAAATATGTAATGAGTGGTTATTTATATGTAATAAGTCTATTCATATGTAATAAGAGAGGTTATTACTATGTAATAGAGAGGTTATTACTATGTAATAGAGAGGTTATTACTATGTACTGAGACTATTACTATGTAATTAGCATTGATTAATATGAAAGGAGTGTGTGTGGGATTCCTGTCTGCAGGAGACGGACTACGTCATGTCGTACTTTGACAACGGGGAGGAGTTCGGAGGAGACAGTGACGACAACATGGACGAGGCTATTTACTGAATCACTCACTGTCACACGCCATTCTGACACTTTTTACAGCGGAGAGAAACAAAACGTCCAGCAACGCCTTTTAAACCACTTGATGAATGAGTGAGTCAGTGAATGAATGAATGAGTGAGTCAGTGAATGAGTGAGTCAATGAATGAATGAGTCAATGAATGAATGAGTGAGTCAGTGAATGAGTGAATGAATGAGTGAGTCAGTGAATGAGTGAGTGAGTGAATGAATGAATGAGTGAGTCAGTGAATGAGTGAGTGAGTGAATGAATGAGTGAGTGAGTCGGAGAATGAGTGAGTCAGTGAATGAGTGAGTGAGTGAATGAATGAATGAGTGAGTGAGTGAATGAATGAGTGAGTCAGTGAATGAGTGAGTGAATGAATGAATGAGTGAGTCGGTGAATGAGTGAGTGAATGAATGAATGAGTGAGTCAGTGAATGAGTGAGTGAGTGAATGAATGAATGAGTGAGTCAGTGAATGAATGAGTGAGTCAGTGAATGAGTGAATGAGCGTTGAGATGAAGCCGGTTCGATTGTTTATGTAGAAACTGAGTTTGTTGAAACGTTTTTAAAGATTTTCTATCAGAGTTTTAATCTGTAAAAAGTTTGTTTGTTGGAAAATAAACTGCAGCTACATGAAGAGTTAATGTTCATGATGTCACCTCATTTTATTAATATACGTCTGAACACGTTCATGTTCAGAGTCAAATCATTTAGTAAAGTTCTCCAATCGATCAATATCAACGTAATACATAGTGACATTTTACATATACTTCAGTTTAAAATGTTAGAATATGACTGGATGTTATCTCATTAATAATAATCAGCTGTAGAGTTTAATAACAAGTAGAATGAAATACATCATCAAAGCAGCAAAATATATTAAAAATAAATGTAGCTATTAATAAAATGTGAAAAATTGATATTTCTGTTGTAATCGGCTTCTTTATCTTTGTATTAATGCTTTTATTTATTTAAGCTTTTGTTTCATTCACCTTTTATTTATGCATTTATGCTTATTTATAAATATATTTATTTTTGCATTTATATATTTAATTTTAAATGTGGGTATTTATGTATTTATGAATTTATTTAGTACTGCATGGTTGTCCCTTTGCATTTCACACATCATTTATTACCTCAAACTTAATTATTTGTTTTCTTTTAAGACATTTCTTTTTACGTCATTTAAGGCCTGAGGGGGGACACTGGGACCAGGCCCTGGTCTCTGATGTGCTCCGTACTGGAGACGGGTGGATCAATACTGTCATATCCATACTTAGATACTCACGATCTGCTCATCTGGCATTGAGTACTTAAAAAAAGTAATTCTGATAAAATTCAGCTGCTGTGGTCACATGACGGCCGGGAGGCCACGTGCACCGCTTCCCTCTGAATCACAGTGTGCACTTTAAGGTTACTTTTAATGGACCTGTCAGAGTAAACTTTTCAACATTATACTTCAGTATACTTGGCTCATACCAACAAGTGTACAGAAATGTCCAAGTATATTTGGCTAAGTACTATAAGTTTTTTTGAAGAAAAAGTGTACCTGCAATAAAAACTATTAAACTAGTAGTTTCTTGAGAGTATATTTTGAAGTGTACTTTCAGAAACTCAAAGTGGGCGACAAGTACTTCACCAATAAACTAACAGTATACCTATAAGAACACTTGTAGTATACAATCATTCATATTATAGTCACAGCACAAAATACAACTTGGATGTAAACTAGTTGTGTACAAAAGTACATTTAAAAGTATACTATTTTAACTAGTGGGGCAATTTAGTCCCTGGAAGTATTCAAGTATAGCACACTGATATTAGTATACTTACCACATAAGGTGTACTTTCTGTCTGGTTCAGTCTGGTTTTATTCTCGTGATATTATGACTTGATTCTCGTAGTCTCAGATTTATTCCTGTTGGCTGATTACTGTTTTGTTCCTGATGATTTAATCTGACAGAACCAGGCAGCAGCAGCTCTGGAGGATCTAGTGCCGCGCACTGATACCGCTGTGATGAAGCTCCTGACTGGCGGCGGAGGGACACGGTTGGTTACCAACACTGTTGGCGGCGGTAACGCGGGCGTGTGTTTCCCGCTGAATCCGCGGTCACGGGACGAGCAGCTGCCGCCAGTCCGGTTCTGGATGTCCATCACCGCTCCGTCACACCGAGGTTCGCCGGTCTCATGGATCCGTGAGTCCAGTTCACTGCCGAACGTCAGCAAGCTAAAAGGAAGCTAACAGGTGTTCCTCAGCGGGCGGGAAACCGTTTAGACCACCTGCAGCCCGGGAGGATCCGAGACCAGGGAGGATCCGAGACCAGGGACCAGCGACCCGGATCTACATCACGGTAAGAAGGAAATGGTCCAAGTATCTGTACTACCAACGTTCTGTGGTTTCACTGCAGCTCAAACACTAGAATCCCCGTAGAACCAGAACCTCTTAGAGTAGAACCAGAACCTCTGTAGAGTAGAACCAGAACCTCTGTAGAGTAGTACTACAACCTCTGTAGAGTAGAACCAGAACCTCTGTAGAGTAGTACTACAACCTCTGTAGAGTAGAACCAGAACCTCTGTAGAGTAGAACTAGAGCCTCTGTAGAGTAGAACCAGAACCTCTGTAGAGTAGTACTAGAGTAGAATTAGAGCCCTCTGTAGAGTAGAACCAGAACCTCTGTAGAGTAGTACTACAACCTCTGTAGAGTAGAACCAGAACCTCTGTAGAGTAGAACTAGAACCTCTGTAGAGTAGAACTAGAACCTCTGTAGAGTAGTACTAGAGTAGTACTAGAACCTCTGTAGAGTAGAACTAGAGCCTCTGTAGAGTAGTACTAGAACCTCTGTAGAGTAGAACTAGAGCCTCTGTAGAGTAGAACCAGAACCTCTGTAGACTAGTACTAGAGTAGTACTAGAACCTCTGTAGAGTAGAACTAGAACCTCTGTAGAGTAGTACTAGAGTAGTACTAGAACCTCTGTAGAGTAGAACTAGAGCCTCTGTAGAGTAGAACCAGAACCTCTGTAGACTAGTACTAGAGTAGTACTAGAACCTCTGTAGAGTAGAACTAGAACCTCTGTAGAGTAGAACCAGAACCTCTGTAAAGTAGAACCAGAACCTCTGTAGAGTAGAACTAGAGTAGTACTAGAACCTCTGTAGAGTAGAACTAGAGCCTCTGTAGAGTAGAACTAGAACCTCTGTAGAGTAGAACTAGAGTAGTACTAGAACCTCTGTAGAGTAGAACTAGAACCTCTGTAGAGTAGAACCAGAACCTCTGTAGACTAGTACTAGAGTAGAACCAGAACCTCTGTAGAGTAGAACCAGAACCTCTGTAGAGTAGAACTAGAACCTCTGTAGAGTAGAACGGGAACCGAGTAGTATAGAGTAGTCAGAACCTCTGTAGAGTAGAACTAGAACCTCTGTAGAGTAGAACCAGAACCTCTGTAGACTAGTACTAGAGTAGTACTAGAACCTCTGTAGAGTAGAACTAGAACCTCTGTAGAGTAGAACTAGAACCTCTGTAGAGTAGAACTAGAGTAGAACTAGAACCTCTGTAGAGTAGTACTAGAACCTCTGTAGAGTAGAACTAGAGGAGACCTCTGTAGAGTAGAACCAGAACCTCTGTAGAGTAGAACTAGAGTAGTACTAGAACCTCTGTAGAGTAGAACTAGAACCTCTGTAGAGTAGAACCAGAACCTCTGTAGAGTAGAACTAGAGTAGTACTAGAACCTCTGTAGAGTAGAACTAGAGCCTCTGTAGAGTAGAACTAGAACCTCTGTAGAGTAGAACTAGAACCTCTGTAGAGTAGAACTAGAGCCTCTGTAGAGTAGAACTAGAACCTCTGTAGAGTAGAACTAGAGTAGAACTAGAACCTCTGTAGAGTAGAACTAGAACCTCTGTAGAGTAGAACCAGAACCTCTGTAGAGTAGAACTAGAACCTCTGTAGAGTAGAACTAGAGTAGAACTAGAACCTCTGTAGAGTAGAACTAGAACCTCTGTAGAGTAGAACTAGAACCTCTGTAGAGTAGAACCAGAACCTCTGTAGACTAGAACTAGAGTAGTACTAGAACCTCTGTAGAGTAGAACTAGAACCTCTGTAGAGTAGAACCAGAACCTCTGTAGAGTAGAACCTCTGTAGAGTAGAACTAGAACCTCTGTAGAGTAGAACTAGAGACTAGAACCTCTGTAGAGTAGAACTAGAACCTCTGTAGAGTAGAACCAGAACCTCTGTAGAGTAGAACCAGAACCTCTGTAGAGTAGAACTAGAACCCTCTACTGACTGATATCTATCAGCAGGGGGATTCTGTTGCTTTGTCAGCTCTTTGCAGGTCATGGCTTTTACTGTCAGATGACACTCAGTAGATGTAAGATAAGATGAGATGAGATAAGATAAGATAAGATAAGATGGACCTGTATTAATCCCCGGAGGGAAACTGGGGAGATGTGAGGAAGATCCTACTAGATCAGCTGAATGTATTTGGGGTTAATCAGTCACTTTAATTGATAGCAGGTGTGAACCGGCTGCTATTTAACAGGAGGCTGAATGTGATCGTTCAATCCGACCGTCTCCAGTTATTAGAGGGGGAGAACACTGATGGAACCTCATTATTTCAGTTTGGATTCTCTATTTGAGGTTGTGGTTCAATTGTTCAGGTTCTAGGACGCCTTAAAGCAGGCAACAGTTCTGAAATGATTTATCGTGGTCCCAGTATTTAACAGGAGGACTGGTTCTATCTGCTCTCAGTACCTGTACACTCTACATGCAGAAGTTGCAATACCCAGAAGCAGCCACTGAGTGGCGCCAATAAATAGGCATTATTGATTTAAACCTGCGGTGGGCTGAATGCTTTAGCATCACTGGGCTAAATCCCATAATAACCTTTCAGCATTTTGAAGTTGAAGTGTTCTGAGGGAAAACTGGACTTCTGCTCATCCACATGGGCTGTTCAGGATTTAAAATGTCTGGTGGCGGGAGACTTCAACCAATCACAGCTCATTTCAGAGCGAAACAGTAACTCCAAGATGTTTCTGAGAACATGTGAGGAGAGAAACAGTCAGCACAGTAACAGGATATTGATTCATATCTGATCAGAGTGACTGACAGCTGATCAGAGACGGCAGACTGCTGATCACCTCTGATTGGTTGTTTTCCTCCAGTCTGTGAGATCGTCCAGATGTTAGGAGCACCGGGGGACAGGGGAGGACAGGGGAGGACAGAGGAGGACAGGGGAAGACAGAGGAGGACAGGGGAGGACAGAGGAGGACAGGGGAAGACAGAGGAGGACAGAAGAGGACAGGGGAAGACAGAGGAGGACAGGGGAGGACAGGGGAGGACAGAGGAGGACAGAAGAGGACAGGGGAGGACAGAGGAGGACAGAAGAGGACAGGGGAGGACAGGGGAAGACAGAGGAGGACAGGGGAGGACAGGGGAGGACAGAGGAGGACAGAGGAGGACAGGGGAAGACAGAGGAGGACAGAGGAGGACAGGGGAAGACAGGGGAGGACAGGGGAAGACAGGGGAGGACAGAGGAGGACAGAGGAGGACAGGGGAAGACAGGGGAGGACAGAGGAGGACAGGGGAGGACAGAGGAGGACAGAGGAGGACAGGGGAAGACAGGGGAAGACAGAGGAGGACAGGGGAGGACAGAGGAAGACAGAGGAGGACAGGGGAGGACAGAGGAGGACAGAAGAGGACAGAGGAGGACAGGGGGAAGACAGGGGAGGAGACAGAGGAGGACAGGGGAGGACAGGGGAAGACAGAGGAGGACAGGGGAGGACAGGGAGACAGAGGAGGACAGGGGAGGACAGAGGAGGACAGGGGAAGACAGGGGAGGACAGAGGAGGACAGAGGAGGACAGGGGAAGACAGGGGAAGACAGGGGAGGACAGAGGAGGACAGGGGAAGACAGGGGAGGACAGAGGAGGACAGGGGAAGACAGAGGAGGACAGGGGAAGACAGGGGAGGACAGAGGAGGACAGAGGAGGACAGGGGAGGACAGGGGAAGACAGGGGAGGACAGAGGAGGACAGGGGAGGACAGGGGAAGGGGGGACAGAGGAGGACAGAGGAGGACAGGGGAAGACAGGGGAGGACAGGGGAAGACAGGGGAGGACAGAGGAGGACAGAGGAGGACAGAGGAAGACAGGGGAGGACAGAGGAGGACAGGGGAAGACAGGGGAGGACAGAGGAGGGACATGCGTTCCTGTAATTGAACTCAGCAGTTTGGGTCCCTGGAGGAGCTGCTGCCCCCACAGCCTGACCTGGATAAATCAGTCACTGTGTCCTCACAGTAGAGCCTGAAACAGCTCATCTGAAATAAATCATGTCCTTCCTCTGTCCTCCTCTGTCCTCCTCTGTCCTCCTCTGTCCTCTGTCTTCCGTCTTCCTCTGTCCTCCTCTGTCCTTTGTCTTCATCTGTCCTCCTCTTTCCTCCTCTGTCCTCCGTTTTTTTTTCGTCAGACTATGCTATGACTTTTTCATTATTTTTTGGACATACTATACTATTACTTTTTTGACAGATTATACCATGTTTTTTTTCCTAACTTTCTTCGACATACTGTACTCTGTCTTTTTTGTGACTTTTTTCAATGTACTATACTATATTTTTTGACATACTATGCTCTGATTTTTTCCATTTTTTTCTGACATACCACACTACGACTTTTTTCAACATGCTATACTATGATTTTTTTTTACATACTGTACTATGACTTTTTTTGACATACTGTATTATGACTTTATTGACATACTACACTACGCCTTTTTTCCACATGCCATACTATGACTTTTTTGACATGCATTACTTTGACTTTTTTGACATGCATTACTTTGACTTTTTTGACATACTACACTAAAACTTTTTTTGACATACTATACTATCACTTTTTCGACATACTATACAATGACTTTTTTGACATGCAATACTGTGACTTTTTTGACATACTGTACTATGACTTTTTTGACATGCAATACTTTGACTTTTTTTGACATACTATACTATGACTTTTTTGACATGCAATACTGTGACTTTTTTGACATACTGTACTATGACTTTTTTGACATGCAATACTTTGACTTTTTTTGACATACTATACTATGACTTTTTTGACATGCAATACTGTGACTTTTTTGACATACTGTACTATGACTTTTTTGACATGCAATACTTTGACTTTTTTTGACATACTATACTATGACTTTTTTGACATGCAATACTGTGACTTTTTTGACATACTGTACTATGACTTTTTTGACATGCAATACTTTGACTTTTTTTGACATACTGTACTATGACTTTTTTGACATGCAATACTGTGACTTTTTTGAAATGCTATACTATCACTTTTTTGACATACTGTACTTTGACTTTTTTGACATGCAATACTTTGACTTTTTTGACATACTGTACTATGACTTTTTTGACATGCAGTGCTTTGACTTTTTTGACATACTATACTACGATTTTTTTCGACATACCATACTATGACTTTTTTTTTTTGGCATACTATA
The DNA here is from genome assembly GCA_947000775.1 of Pterois miles. Classification (NCBI taxonomy): domain Eukaryota; kingdom Metazoa; phylum Chordata; class Actinopteri; order Perciformes; family Scorpaenidae; genus Pterois; species Pterois miles. The sequence continues at coordinate 522,941 of CAMQGK010000074.1, read as the reverse complement.
CTATGACGTTTTTCGACATACTACACTATGACTTTTTTTGGCATACTATACTACGACTTTTTTCGACATACTATACTATGACTTTTTTCGACATACTAAATTAAGACTTTTTTCGACATACTACACTACGACTTTTTTCGACATACTAAATTAAGACTTTTTTCGACATACTACACTACGACTTTTTTCGACATACTAAATTAAGACTTTTTTCGACATACTACACTACGACTTTTTTCGACATACTATACTATATGGCTTTTTTCGACATACTACACTACGACTTTTTTTTGACATACTATACTGTGACTTTTTTCGACATGCTATACTATGACTTTTTTCACAACTTTTTTCGACATACTATACTATGACGTATTTCACAACTTTTTTCGACATACTATACTATGACTTTTTTCACGACTTTTCGACATACTATATACTATGACTTTTTTCAATATACTATACTATGACTTTTTCGACATGTAATACTTTGACTTTTTTCGACATACTATACTCTGATTTTTTTCGACATACTATACTGTGACTATCTTCACGACTTTTTTTGACATACTATACTATGATTTTTTCGACATACTACACTGACTTTTTTAACATGCAATACTTTGACTTTTTTCAACATACTATACTATGACTTTTTTGACATACTATACTATGATTTTTTTCAACATAATATACTATGACTTTTTTTCGACATGCTATACTATGACTTTTGCAACATACTATACTATGACTTTTTTTGACATACTATACTATGACTTTTTCAACATGCTATACTATGACTTTTTTTCCGACATACTACACTACGACTTTTTTGGACATGCTATACTATGCCTTTTTTCACGACTATTTTCGACATGCTATACTATGACTTTTTTTGACATACTATACTATGGGAACATCACCTTAACGTGGTGGAGAGGTTTGTGTGTCCCTATGAACCTGAGGGCTGTGTTGTCTGGAGCCTAGTGCTCCTGGTAGGGTCTCCCATGGCAAATTGGTCTCAGGTGAGGGGCCAGACAAAGAATGGTTCAAAATCCCCATGAATAACCGAGGAAGAGGAGGAGTGACCCGGCCCGGAGGAAGCCCGGGGCCCCCATCTGGAGCCAGGCCCAGATGGAGGGCCCGTCAGCGAGCGCCTGGTGGCCGGGCTTGCCACGGAGCCCGGCCGGGCTCAGCCCGAAAAAGCGACGTGGAGACCCCCTCCTCTCCATCCTGTGGGCCCACCACCCGCAGGAGGAACCGCTGGGGTCAGGTGCGCTGCCATATGGGTGGCAGTGAAAGAGGGACTGCAACGGACCAGACCTGGGCGGCAGAGGCTGGCTCTGGGGACGTGGAACGTCACCTCTCTGTGGGGGAAAGAGCCGGAGCTTGTGCGGGAGGTGGAGCGCTATCAGTTAGATCTGGTGGGGCTTACCTCTACGCACAGCCTCGGCTCTGGAACCGTTCTCCTGGATAGGGGTTGGACTCTATTCTTCTCTGGAGTTGCCCAGGGTGTGAGGCGCCAAGCGGGTGTGGGGATACTCACAAATCCCCGGTTGAGTGCTGCTACATTGGGGTTTACCCCGGTGAACGAGAGGGTCGCCTCCCTGCGCCTTCGGGTTGTGGGGGGGAAAACTCTGACTGTTGTCTGTGCATATGCACCGAACAGCAGTTCAGAGTATTCGACCTTCTTGGAGACCCTGAATGGAGTCCTGTATGGGGCCCCAGTAGGGGACTCCATTGTTCTGCTGGGGGACTTCAACGCACACGTGGGCAACGATGGAGGTACCTGGAGAGGCGTGATTGGGAGGAATGGCCTACCTGATCTGAACCCGAGTGGTCATTTGTTATTGGATTTCTGTGCTAGTCATGGATTATCCATAACAAATACCATGTTCGAACATAAGGATGCTCATAAGTGTGCTTGGTACCAGAGCACCCTAGGCCGAAGATCGATGATCGATTTTGTGATCGTATCATCTGATCTGAGGCCGCATGTTTTGGACACTCGGGTGAAGAGAGGGGCAGAGCTGTCAACTGATCACCATCTGGTGGTGAGTTGGATCAGAGGGTGGGGGAAGACTCTGGATAGACCTGGTAAACCCAAGCGTGTAGTGCGGGTGAACTGGGAAAGTCTGGAGGAGGCCCTTATCCGAGAGATCTTCAACTCACACCTCTGGCGGAGCTTTTCTAGCATTCCTGTGGAGGCTGGGGGCATTGAACCTGAGTGGGCGATGTTCAAAGCTTCCATTGCTGAAGCTGCGGCGGTGAGCTGTGGCCTGCGGGTCTTAGGTGCCTCAAGGGGCGGTAACCCTCGAACACCGTGGTGGACACCGGTGGTCAGGGAAGCTGTCCGACTGAAGAAGGAGTCCTTCCGGGATATGTTATCTCGGAGGACTCCGGAGGCAGTTGCAAGGTACCGACGGGCCCGTGGGGGCGGCAGCCGCTGCCGTAAAGGAGGCAAAGCAGCGGGTGTGGGAGGAGTTCGGAGCAGCGATGGAGAAGGACTTTCGGTCGGCACCAAGGTGCTTCTGGAAAACTGTCCGGCACCTCAGGAGGGGGAAACGGGGAACCATCCAAGCTGTGTACAGTAAGGATGGGACACTGTTGACCTCAACTGAGGAGGTAACCGGGCGGTGGAAGGAGCACTTTGAGGAACTCCTGAACCCGACTGATACGCCCTCTCTTGTAGAGGCAGAGCTGGAAGCTGATGGGGGATCGTCGTCAATTTCCCTAGGGGAAGTCACTGAGGTAGTTAAACAGCTCCGCAGTGGCAAGGCCCCGGGGATTGACGAGATTCGCCCAGAAATGCTGAAGGCTCTGGGTGTGGAGGGGCTGTCGTGGATGACACGCCTCTTCAACATTGCGTGGAAGTCGGGGACAGTGCCTAAAGAGTGGCAGACTGGGGTGGTGGTTCCCCTGTTCAAAAAGGGGGACCAGAGAGTGAGTGCCAATTACAGGGGTATCACACTACTCAGCCTCCCTGGTAAAGTCTACTCTAGGGTGCTGGATAGGAGGGTCCGGCCGATAGTCGAACCTCAGATTGAAGAGGAACAATGCGGATTTCGTCCTGGCCGTGGAACAACGGACCAGCTCTTCACTCTCCCAAGGATCCTTGAGGGGGCCTGGGAGTATGCCCATCCAGTCTACATTTGTTTTGTAGACTTGGAGAAGGCGTACGATCGGGTCCCCCGGGGTATACTGTGGGAGGTGCTGCGGGAGTATGGGGTGAGGGGGTCACTTCTCAGGGCCATCCAATCCCTGTACTCCCAAAGCGAGAGCTGCGTCCGGGTTCTCGGCAGTAAGTCGGACTCGTTTCCGGTGGGCGTTGGCCTTCGCCAGGGTTGCGCCTTGTCTCCAATCCTGTTTGTGATATTCATGGACAGGATATCGAGGCGTAGTCGGGGGGAGGAGGGTTTGCAGATTGGTGTGCTGAGGATCTCATCGCTGCTTTTTGCAGATGATGTGGTTCTGCTGGCATCATCAGTCTGTGACCTCCAGCGCTCACTGGATCGGTTCGCAGCCGAGTGTGAAGCAGTTGGGATGAGGATCAGCACCTCTAAATCGGAGGCCATGGTTCTCAGCAGGAAACCGATGGATTGTCTACTCCAGGTAGGGAATGAGTCTTTACCCCAAGTGAAGGAGTTCAAGTACCTCGGGGCCTTGTTCACGAGTGAGGGAACAATGGAACGTGAGATTGGCCGGAGAATCGGAGCAGCGGGGGGCGGTATTGCAGTCGCTGTACCGCACCGTTGTGACGAAGAGAGAGTTGAGCCGGAAGGCAAAGCTCTCTATCTACCGGTCAATCTTCGTGCCTACTCTCACCTATGGTCATGAGGGCTGGGTCATGACCGAAAGAACTAGATCGCGAGTACAAGCGGCCGAAATGGGTTTTCTCAGGAGGGTGGCTGGCCTCTCCCTTAGAGATAAGGTGAGAAGCTCGGTCATCCGTGAGGGACTCGGAGTACAGCCGCTGCTTCTTTGCGTTGAAAGGAGCCAGTTGAGGTGGTTCGGGCATCTGGTAAGGATGCCTCCTGGGCGCCTCCCTAGGGAGGTGTTCCAGGCACGACCAGCTGGGAGGAGACCCCGGGGACGACCCAGGACTAGATGGAGAGATTATATCTCCACACTGGCCTGGGAACGCCTCGGGATCCCCCAGTCAGAGCTGGTTAATGTGGCCAAGGAAAGGGAAGTTTGGGGTCCCCTGCTGGATCTGTTGCCCCCGCGACCCGACCCCGGATAAGTGGTTGAAGATGAAGACTATACTATGATTTTTTTGACATACTATACTGACTTTTTTGACATGCTACACTATGACTTTTTTGACATGCAATACTTTGACTTTTTTGACATACTATACTATGACTTTTTTGACATGCTATACTATGATTTGTTTCGACATACTATACTATGACTTTTCGACATACTATACCATGATTTTTTTCGACATACTATACTGACTTTTTTTTACATGCAATACTTTTTTACATACAATACTATGACTTTTTTCATGACTTTTTTCAACATACTATACTGACTTTTTTTGACATACAATACTATGATTTTTTTCGACATACTATACTATTACTTTTTTCAACATACTATACTATGACTTTTTCGACGTACTATGCTATGATTTTTTTCGACATACTATACTATTACTTTTTTCGACATACTGCACTGACTTTTCAAAACTTTTTTTGACATACTATACTTTGACTTTTTTGACATGCAATACTTAGACTTTTTTGACATACTATACTATGATTTTTTTCGACATACTATACTATTACTTTTTTCGACATACTGTACTATGACTTTTTTCAAAACTTTTTTTGACATACTATACTTTGACTTTTTTGACATGCAATACTTAGACTTTTTTGACATACTATACTATGTTTTTTTCGACATACTATACTGTGACTTTTTTGACATGCAATACTTTGACTTTTTTGACATGCAATACTTTGACTTATTTGACATACTATACTGTAATTTTTTTCGACATACTATATTATGATTTTTTCAACATACTATACTCTGACTTTTTTCACGACTTTTTTCGACATACTATACTGTGACTTTTTTCAAAATTCTATACTATGACCTTTTTCACCATACTATGCTATGACCTTTACAACATACTATACTATGACGTTTTTCGACATACTATACTGTTTTTGACTTTTTCAACATACTATACTATAGCGTTTTTCGACACACTGTACTACGACTTTTTTCGGCATGCTATGCTATGACTTTTTTCAACATACTACACTACAAGTTTTTTCGACATACTATACTATGACTTTTTTTGACATACTATTCTATGACTTTTATTTACATGCTATACGATGACTTTTTTTCACATACTATACTGTGACTTTTTTGAAATACTATACGATGACTTTTGAAATACTATACTGTGACTTTTTTTCACGACTGTTTTCGACATACTGTACTATGACTGTTTTTGACATACTATACTATGACTTTTGACATACTATGCTGACTTTTTTCGACATACTATACTATGACTTTTTACATACTATTCTATGACTTATCGACATGCTATACTATGACTTTTTTGAAATACTATACTATGACTTTTTTGAAATACTATACGATGACTTTTTTGAAATACTATACTATGACTTTTTTTTACGACTTTTTTCGACATACTGTACTATGACTGTTTTCGACATACTATACTATGACTTTTTTGACATACTATGCTGACTTTTTTGACATACTATACTATGACGTTTTTCGACATGCTATGCTGACTTTTTTCGACATACTTCACTACGACTTTTTCGACATGCTATACTATGACTTTTTTGACATGCAATACTATGACTTTTTTGACATACTGTACTATGACTTTTTTGACATGCAATACTGTGACTTTTTTGAAATGCTATACTATCACTTTTTTGACATACTGTACTATGACTTTTTTGACATGCAATACTTAGACTTTTTTGACATACTATACTATGTTTTTTTCGACATACTATACTGTGACTTTTTTGACATGCAATACTTTGACTTTTTTGACATGCAATACTTTGACTTTTTTAACATACTATACTATGACTTTTTTGACATGCAGTGCTTTGACTTTTTTGACATACTATACTACGATTTTTTTCGACATATACTATGACTTTTTTTTGGCATGCTACACTATGACTTTTTTTGGCATTCTATACTATGACTTTTTTCGACATACTACACTACGACTTTTTTCGACATACTAAATTAAGACTTTTTTCGACATGCTATACTATGACTTTTTTTTGGCATTCTATACTATGACTTTTTTCGACATACTATACTATGACATTTTTCGACATGCTACACTATGACTTTTTTTGGCATTCTATACTATGACTTTTTTCGACATACTACACTATACTATGACTTTTTTCGACATACTACACTACGACTTTTTTCGACATACTAAATTAAGACTTTTTTCGACATGCTACACTATGACTTTTTTCGACATACTACACTACGACTTTTTTCGACATACTAAATTAAGACTTTTTTCGACATGCTATACTATGACTTTTTTTGGCATTCTATACTATGACTTTTTTCGACATACTATACTATGACTTTTTTCGACATACTATACTATGACGTTTTTCGACATGCTATGCTGACTTTTTTCGACATACTACACTACGACTTTTTTTTGACATACTATACTGTGACTTTTTTCGACATGCTATACTATGACTTTTTTTCGACATACTACACTACGACTTTTTTCGACATACTATACTATGACTTTTTTCGACATACTACACTACGACTTTTTTTGACATACTATACTGTGACTTTTTTCGACATACTACACTACGACTTTTTTTTGACATTCTATACTGTGACTTTTTTCGACATGCTATACTATGACTTTTTTCACAACTTTTTTCGACATACTATACTATGACTTTTTTCACAACTTTTTTCGACATACTATGCCGTGACTTTTTTCACGACTTTTTTCGACATACTATGCTATGACTTTTTTCACGACTTTTCAACATACTATATACTGACTTTTCGATATGCTATACTATGACTTTTTCGACATACTATACTATGACTTTTTTCGAAATACTACTCTACGACTTTTTTCGACATACTATACTATGACGTTTTTCGACATACTATACTATGAGGTTTTTCGACATACTATACTGACTTTTTTCGACATTCTATACTATGACTTTTTTGACATGCTATACTATGACTTTTTTGACATGCTATACTATGACTTTTTTGACATGCTATACTATGACTTTTTTGACATGCTATACGATGACTTTTTTGACATACTGTACAATGACTTTTTTTCAACATACTATACTATAGCGTTTTTCGACATACTATACTATGACTTTTTTCGACAAGCTATACTGACTTTTTCACGACTTTTTTCGACATACTGTACTATGACTGTTTTCTACATACTATACTCTGACTTTTTTGACATACTATACTCTGACTTTTTTCAACATACTTCACTACGACTTTTTTAGACATGCTATACTATGACTTTTTCCGACATGCTATACTATAACTTTTTTTTTTGACATACTATACGATGACTTTTTTGAAATACTATACGATGACTTTTTTGAAATACTATACTATGACTTTTTTTCACGCCTGTTTTCGACATGCTGTACTATGACTTTTTTCGACATGCTAAACTGTGACTTTTTCGACATACTATACTATGACTTTTTTGACATGCAATACTTTGACTTTTTTTGACATACTATACTGATTTTTTTCTACATAATATACTGTGACTTTTTTCGACATGTTATACTATGACTTTATTCAAGATTTTTTTGACATACTATACTGTGACTTTTTTCGACATGCTATACTATGACTTTTTTTCGACATACTACACTACGACTTTTTTTTGACATACTATACTATGACTTTTTTCGACATACTACACTACGATTTTTTTTTTTTTGACATACTAAACTGTGACTTTTTTCGACATGCTATACTATGACTTTTTTCACAACTTTTTTCGACATACTATACTATGACTTTTTTCACGACTTTTTTTTTTTTTTTTTCTATTTTCTTTATTATACTTTTTCGACATATTATGCTATGACTTTTTTCGAAATACTATACTATGACTTTTTCGACATACTACTCTACGACTTTTTTCGACATACTACTCTACGACTTTTTTCGACATACTATACTATGATGTTTTTCGACATACTATACTATGAGGTTTTTCGACATACTATACTGTGACTTTTTTCGACATTCTATACTATGACTTTTTTGACATTACTGTACAATGACTTTTTTCAACATACTATACTATAGCGTTTTTCGACATACTATACTATGACTTTTTTCGACAAGTTATACTGACTTTTTCACGACTTTTTACGACATACTGTACTATGACTGTTTTCTACATACTATACTCTGACTTTCTTGAAATACTATACTCTGACTTTTTTCAACATACTTCACTACGACTTTTTTAGACATGCTATACTCTGACTTTTTCCGACATGCTATACTATAACTTTTTTTTTGACATACTATACGATGACTTTTTTGAAATACTACACGATGACTTTTTTGAAATACTATACTATGACTTTTTTTCACGCCTGTTTTCGACATACTGTACTATGACTTTTTTCGACATGCTATACTGTGACTTTTTCGACATACTATACTATGACTTTTTTGACATGCAATACTTTGACTTTTTTGACATACTATACTGATTTTTTTCTACATAATATACTGTGACTTTTTTCGACATGTTATACTATGACTTTATTCAAGATTTTTTTGACATACTATACTCTGACTTTTTTGACATGTAATACTTTGACTTTTTACGACATACTATACTCTGATTTTTTTCGACATACTATACTGTAACTATTTTTTCACGACTTTTTTTGACATACTATACTATGTTTTTTTCGACATACTATACTGTGACTTTTTTGACATGTAATACTTTGACTTTTTTTGACATGCAATACTTTGACTTATTTGACATACTATACTGTAATTTTTTTCGACATACTATATAATGATTTTTTCAACATACTATACTCTGACTTTTTTCACGACTTTTTTCGACATACTATACTGACTTTTTGACATACTATACTATGACTTTTTTGACATACTATGCTGACTTTTTTCGACATACTTCACTAGGACTTTTTTCGACATACTATATTATGACTTTTTTTACATACTATTCTATGACTTTTATCAACATGCTATACTATGACTTTTTTGAAATACTATACGATGATTTTTTTTGAAATACTATACTATGACTTTTTTTCACGACTTTTTTCGACATACTGTACTGACTGTTTTCGACATACTATACTATGACTTTTTTGACATACTATGCTGACTTTTTTCGACATACTTCACTACGACTTTTTTCGACACACTTCACTACAACTTTTTCGACACACTATACTATGACTTTTTTCGAAATACTATACTATGACTTTTTTCGACATACTATACTATGACTTTTTTCGACATACTATGCTGACTTTTTTCGACATACTTCACTACGACTTTTTTCGACACACTTCACTTCAACTTTTTCGACATGCTATACTATGACTTTTTTGACATACTGTACTTTGACTTTTTTGACATACTGTACTATGACTTTTTTGACATGCAATACTTTGACTTTTTTGACATACTATACTATGACTTTTTTGACATGCAATACTATGACTTTTTTGACATACTATACTATGACTTTTTTGACATGCAATACTTTGACTTTTTTGACATACTATACTATGACTTTTTTGACATGCAATACTTTGACTTTTTTGACATACTGTACTATGACTTTTTTGACATACTGTACTATGACTTTTTTGAATTACTGTACTTTGACTTTTTTGACATGCAATACTTTGACTTTTTTGACATACTATACTATGACTTTTTTGACATGCAATACTATGACTTTTTTGACATACTGTACTATGACTTTTTTGACATGCAATACTATGACTTTTTTTGACATACTGTACTTTGACTTTTTTGACATGCAATACTATGACTTTTTTGACATACTATACTATGACTTTTTTGACATGCAATACTATGACTTTTTTGACATACTATACTATGACTTTTTTGACATGCAATACTATGACTTTTTTGACATACTGTACTTTGACTTTTTTGACATGCAATACTTTGACTTTTTTGACATACTATACTATGACTTTTTTGACATGCAATACTATGACTTTTTTGACATACTGTACTATGACTTTTTTGACATGCAATACTTTGACTTTTGTGACATACTGTACTATGACTTTTTTTGGCATTCTATACTATGACTTTTTTCGACATACTATACTATGACTTTTTTCGACATACTATACTATGACTTTTTTCGACATACTACACTACGACTTTTTTTTGACATACTATACTGTGACTTTTTTCGACATGCTATACTATGACTTTTTCGACATACTATACTATGACTTTTTTCGACATTCTACACTACGACTTTTTTCGACATACTATACTATCACTTTTTTCGACATACTACACTACGACTTTTTTTTGACATACTATACTGTGACTTTTTTCGACATGCTATACTATGACTTTTTTCACAACTTTTTTCGACATACTATACTATGACTTTTTTCACAACTTTTTTCGACATACTATGCCGTGACTTTTTTCACAACTTTTTTCGACATACTATGTTATGACTTTTTTCACGACTTTTCAACATAGTATATACTGACTTTTTTCGATATGCTATACTATGACTTTTTCGACATACTATACTATGACTTTTTTCGAAATACTATACTATGACTTTTTCGACATACTACTCTACGACTTTTTTCGACATACTACTCTACGACTTTTTTCGACATACTATACTATGACGTTTTTCGACATACTATACTATGAGTTTTTTCGACATAGTATACTGTGAATTTTTTCGATCTTCTATACTATGACTTTTTTGACATGCTATACGATGACTTTTTTGACATACTGTACAATGACTTTTTTCAACATACTGTACTATAGCGTTTTTCGACATACTATACTATGACTTTTTTCGACAAGCTATACTGACTTTTTCACGACTTTTTTCGACATACTGTACTATGACTGTTTTGTACATACTTCACTACGACTTTTTTAGACATGCTATACTATGACTTTTTCCGACATGCTATACTATAACTTTTTTTTTGACATACTATACTATGACTTTTTGAAATACTATACGATGACTTTTTTGAAATACTATACTACGACTTTTTTTCACGCCTGTTTTCGACATACTGTACTATGACTTTTTTGACATGCAATACTTTGACTTTTTTTGACATACTATACTGATTTTTTTCTACATAATATACTGTGACTTTTTTCGGCATGTTATACTATGTCTTTATTCAAGATTTTTTTGACATACTATACTCTGACTTTTTTGACATGTAATACTTTGACTTTTTTCGACATACTATACTCTGATTTTTTTCGACATACTATACTGTAACTATTTTCATGACTTTTTTTGACATACTATACTATGATTTTTTCGACATACTACACTATGACTTTTTTTAACATGCAATACTTTGACTTTTTTCAACATACTATACTATGACTTTTTTGACATACTGTACTATGATTTTTTTCAACATAATATATTATGACTTTTTTCGACATGCTATACTATGACTTTTGCAACATGCTATACTATGACTTTTTTTTGACATAATACACTATGACTGTTTCAACATGCTATACGATGACTTTTTTCCGACATACTACACTATGACTTTTTTTTTTTTTTTTACTTTTTTTGACATACTATACTGTCACTTTTTTGACATACTATACTGACTTTTTTTGACATGCTACGCTATGACTTTTTTGACATGCAATACTTTGACTTTTTTGACATACTATACTTTGACTTTTTCGACATACTATACTATGACTTTTCGACATACTATACCATGATTTTTTTCGACATACTATACTGACTTTTTTCGACGTACTATACAATGATTTTTTTTTCGACATACTATACTATTACTTTTATTGACATGTAATACTTTGACTTATTTCGACATACTATAGTGTAATTTTTTTCGACATACTGTACTATGACTTTTTTCAAAACTTTTTTTGACATACTATACTTTGACTTTTTTGACATGCAATACTTTGACTTATTTGACATACTATAGTGTAATTTTTTTCGACATACTATATTATGATTTTTTCAACATACTATACTCTGACTTTTTTCACGACTTTTTTCGACATACTTATACTTTGACTTTTTTGACATACTATACTGATTTTTTTCTACATAATATACTATGACTTTTTTCGACATGTTATACTATGACTTTATTCACGATTTTTTTGACATACTATACTCTGAGTTTTTTGACATGTAATACTTTGACTTTTTTTTTACATACTATACTCTGACTTTTTTCGACATGCTATACTATGTTCTTTTCGACATACTATACTGTGACTTTTTTGACATGCAATACTTTGACTTTTTTTTGACATGTAATACTTTGACTTTTTTCGACATACTATAGTATGACTTTTTTGACATACTATACTATGATTTTTTTCAACATACTATACTATGACTTTTTTCAACATACTATACTATAGCGTTTTTCGACACACTGTACTATGACTTTTTTCGACATACTACACTACGACTTTTTTCGGCATGCTATGCTATGACTTTTTTCAACATACTACACTACAAGTTTTTCCGACATGCTATACTATAACTTTTTTTTTTTGACATACTATACTATGACTTTTTTGAAATACTATACGATGACTTTTTTGAAATACTATACTATGACTTTTTTTCACGCCTGTTTTCGACATACTGTACTATGACTTTTTTCGACATGCTATACTGTGACTTTTTCGACATACTATACTATGACTTTTTTGACATGCAATACTTTGACTTTTTTGACATACTATACTGATTTTTTTCTACATAATATACTGTGACTTTTTTCGACATGTTATACTATGACTTTATTCAAGATTTTTTTGACATACTATACTCTGACTTTTTTGACATGTAATACTTTGACTTTTTTCGACATACTATACTCTGATTTTTTTCGACATACTATACTGTAACTATTTTCATGACTTTTTTTTGACATACTATACTATGTTTTTTTCGACATACTATACTGTGACTTTTTTGACATGTAATACTTTGACTTTTTTTGACATGCAATACTTTGACTTATTTGACATACTATACTGTAATTTTTTTCGACATACTATATAATGATTTTTTTCAACATACTATACTCTGACTTTTTTCACGACTTTTTTCGACATACTATACTGACTTTTTTTGACATACTATACTATGACTTTTTTGACATACTATGCTGACTTTTTTTGACATACTTCACTAGGACTTTTTTCGACATACTATATTATGACTTTTTTTACATACTATTCTATGACTTTTATCAACATGCTATACTATGACTTTTTTGAAATACTATACGATGATTTTTTTATGAAATACTTATACTATGACTTTTTTCACGACTTTTTTCGACATACTGTACTGACTGTTTTCGACATACTATACTATGACTTTTTTGACATACTATGCTGACTTTTTTCGACATACTTCACTACGACTTTTTTCGACGCACTTCACTACAACTTTTTCGATTTTTTTTTTTCGACATACTATACTATGACTTTTTTCGACATACTATACTATGACTTTTTTGCATATACTTTTTTTCGACATACTATACTATGACTTTTTTGACATGCAATAACTTTGACTTTTTGACATCTTAGTGTATTTTTTTCGACATACTGTATTATGACTTTTTTCAACATACTATACTATGACTTTTTTCACATACTTCACTTTTTTTGACATACTTATACTATGACTTTTTTGACATACTATACTTGATTTTTTTCACATACTATACTATGACTTTTTTGACATACTATACTTTTTGATTTTTTTGACATACTATACTCTGACTTTTTTGACATGTAATACTTTGACTTTTTTGACATACTGTACTATGACTTTTTTGACATACTATACTATGACTTTTTTTAACATACTATACTATGACTTTTTTGACATGCTATACTATGACTTTTTTGACATACTATACTATGACTTTTTTCACATACTATACTATGACTTTTTTGACATACTGTACTTTGACTTTTTTGACATGCACTACTTTGACTTTTTTGACATACTATACTATGACTTTTTTGAACATGCAATACTATGACTTTTTTGACATGCTATACTATGATTTTTTTCGACATACTATACTATGACTTTTTTTTACATACTGTACTTTGACTTTTTTACATACAGTACTTTTTTTCATGACTTTTTTGACATACTATACTTTGACTTTTTTGACATACAATACTATGACTTTTTTTTCGACATACTATACTATGACTTTTTTGACATGCAATACTTTGACTTTTTTGACATACTATACTTTGACTTTTTTGACATACTATACTGTGAATTTTTTTCGACATACTATACTATGATTTTTTGACATGCATACTATGACTTTTTTGACATACTATACTGACTTTTTTTTGACATACTATACTATGACTTTTTTCGACATACTATATTATGACTTTTTTTACATTCTATACTATGACTTTTTTGACATACTATACGATGACTTTTTTTGAAATACTATACTATGACTTTTTTTCATACGACTTTTTTCGACATACTATACTATGACTTTTTTGACATACTATACTGACTTTTTTCGACATACTATACTATGACTTTTTTCGACATGCTATACTATGACTTTTTTCGACATACTATACTATGACTTTTTTTGACATACTATACTATGATTTTTTTTACATACTATACTATGACTTTTTTCGACATGCTATACTATGACTTTTTTCGACATACTATACTCTGACTTTTTTCAACATACTATACTGTGACTTTTTTCACAACTTTTTTTGACATACTATATTATATTTGACTTTTTATGACATTTTTCAATACTTTACTTTGACTTTTTTCGACATACTATACTATGACTTTTTTCGACATGCTATACTATGACTTTTTTTCGACATACTATACTATGACTTTTTTGACATACAATACTTTGACTTTTTTTTACATGTAATACTTTGACTTTTTTCGACATACTATAGTATGACTTTTTTGACATACTATACTATGATTTTTTTCAACATACTATACTATGACTTTTTTTCGACATGCTATACTGTGACTTTTTAGACATACTATACTATGACTTTTTTTGACATACTATACTATGACTTTTTATCACATTCTATACTATGACTTTTTTCGACATACTATACTATGATTTTTTTCAACATACTATACTCTGACTTTTTTCACGACTTTTTTCGACATGCTATACTATGACTTTTTTGACATACTATACTATGACTTTTTTGACATACTATACTATGATTTTTTTCTACATAATATATTATGACTTTTTTCGACATGCTATACTATGACTTTTTTCAACATACTATACTCTGACTTTTTCGACATACTATACTGTGACTTTATTCACAACTTTTTTTTGACATACTATAATTTGACTTTTTTGACATGTAATACTTTGACTTTTTTTTTCGACATACTATACTGTGACTTTTTTCGACATGCTATACTATGTTCTTTTCGACATACTATACTGTGACTTTTTTGACATGCAATACTTTGACTTTTTTTGACATGTAATACTTTGACTTTTTTTTCGACATACTATAGTATGACTTTTTTCGACATGCTATACTATGACTTTTTTGACATACTATACTATGATTTTTTTCACATACTATACTATTTTTTCACATTACTATGACTTTTTCTAACATACTATACTATAGCTTTTTTCGACACACTGTACTATGACTTTTTTCGACATACTACACTACGACTTTTTTCGACATGCTATACTATGACTTTTTTCGACATGCTATACTGTGACTTTTTAGACATACTATACTATGACTTTTTTTGACATACTATACTATGACGCTTTTTCACATTCTATACTATGACTTTTTTCGACATACTATAGTCTGATTTTTTTCGACATACTATACTATGACTTTTCAACATACTATACCATGATTTTTTTGACATACTATGCTGACTTTTTTTTTTTACATGCAATGACTTTTTTACATACAATACTATGACTTTTTTCAACATACTATACTGTGACTTTTTTTTGACATACTATACTATGATTTTTTTCGACATACTATACTATGACTTTTTTGACATGTAATACTTAGACTTTTTTGACATACTATACAATGATTTTTTTCGACATACTATACTATGACTTTTTTTTTTACATGCAATACTTTGACTTTTTTGACATACGATACTATGTTTTTTTCGACATGCTATCCTGTGACTTTTTTGACATGCAATACTTTGACTTATTTGACATACTATACTGTAATTTTTTTCGACATACTATATTATGATTTTTTCAACATACTATACTCTGACTTTTTTCACGACTTTTTTCGACATACTATACTGACTTTTTTCAACATACTATACTATGACTTTTTTCGACATACTATACTATTACTTTTTTCGACATACTGTACTATGACTTTTTTGACATGTAATACTTAGACTTTTTTGACATACTATAGAATGATTTTTTTCGACATACTATACTATGACTTTTTTTTTACATGCAATACTTTGACTTTTTTGACATACGATACTATGTTTTTTTCGACATACTATACTGTGACTTTTTTGACATGCAATACTTTGACTTATTTGACATACTATACTGTAATTTTTTTCGACATACTATATTATGAGTTTTTTCAACATCCTATACTATGACTTTTTTCACATACTGTACAATGACTTTTTCAACATACTATACTATAGCGTTTTTCGACACACTGTACTATGACTTTTTTCGACATACTACACTACGACTTTTTTCGGCATGCTATGCTATGACTTTTTTCAACATACTACACTACAAGTTTTTGCGACATGCTATACGATGACTTTTTTACATACTATACTGTGACTTTTTTGAAATACTATACGATGACTTTTTTTGAAATACTATACTGTGACTTTTTTTCACGACTGTTTTCGACATACTGTACTATGACTGTTTTTGACATACTGTACTATGACTTTTGTCGACATACTATACTATGACTTTTTACATACTATTCTATGACTTATCGACATGCTATACTATGACTTTTTTTGACATACTATACTATGACTTTTTTGAAATACTATACGATGATTTTTTTGAAATACTATACTATGACTTTTTTTTACGACTTTTTTCGACATACTGTACTATGACTGTTTTCGACATGCTATACTATGACTTTTTTGACATACTGTACTATGACTTTTTTGACATGCAATATTTTGACTTTTTTGACATGCTATACTATGACTTTTTTTACATGCAATACTATGACTTTTTTGACATACTGTACTATGACTTTTTTGACATGCAATATTTTGACTTTTTTGACATACTATACTATGACTTTTTTATATCTTTTTTGACATACTGTACTAAGACTTTTTTGACATGCAATACTTTGACTTTTTTTGACATACTATACTATGACTTTTTTGACATGCAATACTGTGACTTTTTTGAAATGCTATACTATCACTTTTTTGACATACTATACTATGACTTTTTTGACATGCAGTACTTTGACTTTTTTGACATACTATACTATGATTTTTTTGACATGCGTGCTTTGACTTTTTTGACATACTATACTATGACTTTTTTTCGACATACTATACTATGACTTTTTTTTCAACATACTATACTATGACTTTTTTCGACATACTATACTATGACTTTTTTCGACATACTAAACTAAGACTTTTTTTGACATGCTATACTATGACTTTTTTTGGCATTCTATACTATGACTTTTTTCGACATACTACACTACGACTTTTTTCGACATACTAAATTAAGACTTTTTTCGACATGCTATACTATGACTTTTTTTGGCATTCTATACTATGACTTTTTTCGACATACTATACTATGACGTTTTTCGACATGCTACACTATGACTTTTTTTGGCACTCTATACTATGACTTTTTTCGACATACTATACTATGACTTTTTTCGACATTCTACACTACGACTTTTTTCGACATACTATACTATGACTTTTTTCGACATTCTACACTACGACTTTTTTCGACATACTATACTATGACTTTTTTCGACATACTACACTACAACTTTTTTTGACATACTATACTGTGACTTTTTTCGACATGCTATACTATCACTTTTTTTCGACATACTATACTATGACTTTTTTCGACATTCTACACTACGACTTTTTTCGACATACTATACTATGACTTTTTTCGACATACTACACTACGACTTTTTTGGACATGCTATACTATGACTTTTTTTTGACATACTATAGTATGACTTTTTTGACATACTATACTATGACTTTTTTCACAATTTTTTCCATACTATACTATGACTTTTTTCACGACTTTTTTCGACATACTATGCTATGACTTTTGCAACATGCTATAGTATGACTTTTTTTTGACATAATACACTATGACTGTTTCAACATGCTATACTATGACTTTTTTCCGACATACTACACTACGACTTTTTTGGACATGCTATACTATGACTTTTTTTTGACATACTATAGTATGACTTTTTTTTTTTTTTGACATGCTACGCTATGACTTTTTTGACATACTATACTTTGACTTTTTTCGACATACTATACTATGACTTTTCGACATACTATACCATGATTTTTTTCGACATACTATACTGACTTTTTTTTACATGCAATACTTTTTTACATACAATACTATGACTTTTCATGACTTTTTTCAACATACTATACTGTGACTTTTATTGACATACAATACTATGATTTTTTTCGACATACTATACTATTACTTTTTTCAACATACTATACTGACTTTTTTCGACGTACTATACTTTGACTTTTTTCGACATACTATACTATTACTTTTTTCGACATACTGTACTATGACTTTTTTCAAAACTTTTTTTGACATACTTTTCTTTGACTTTTTTGACATGCAATACTTAGACTTTTTTGACATACTATACTATGATTTTTTTCGACATACTATACTATGACTTTTTTGACATGCAATACTTTGACTTTTTTTGACATGCAATACTTTGACTTATTTGACATATTATACTGTAATTTTTTTCGACATACTATATTTTGATTTTTTCAACATACTATACTCTGACTTTTTTCACGACTTTTTTCGACATACTATACTGACTTTTTTTTGACATACTATACTATGACTTTTTTGACATACTATGCTGACTTTTTTCGACATACTTCACTAGGACTTTTTTCGACACCCTATATTATGACTTTTTTTACATACTATTCTATGACTTTTATCAACATGCTATACTATGACTTTTTTGAAATACTATACGATGACTTTTTTTGAAATACTATACTATGACTTTTTTTCACGACTTTTTTCGACATACTGTACTGACTGTTTTCGACATACTATACTATGACTTTTTTGACATACTATGCTGACTTTTCGACATACTGCACTATGACTTTTTTCGACATGCTATACTATGACTTTTTCGACATACTATACTATGACTTTTTTGACATACTATACTATGATTTTTTTCTACATAATATATTATGACTTTTTTCGACATGTTATACTATGACTTTTTTCGACATACTATACTCTGATTTTTCAACATACTATACTGTGACTTTATTCACAACTTTTTTTGACATACTATAATTTGACTTTTTTGACATGTAATACTTTGACTTTTTTCGACATACTATACTCTGACTTTTTTCGACATGCTATACTATGTTCTTTTCGACATACTATACTGTGACTTTTTTGACATGCAATACTTTGACTTTTTTTGACATGTAATACTTTGACTTTTTTCGACATACTATAGTATGACTTTTTTCGACATGCTATACTATGACTTTTTTGACATACTATACTATGATTTTTTTCAACATACTATACTATGACTTTTTCAACATACTATACTATAGCGTTTTTCGACACACTGTACTATGACTTTTTTCGACATACTACACTACGACTTTTTTCGACATGCTATACTATGACTTTTTTCCGACATGCTATACTGTGACTTTTTAGACATACTATACTATGACTTTTTTTGACATACTATACTATGACGCTTTTTCACATTCTATACTATGACTTTTTTCGACATACTATACTCTGATTTTTTTCGACATACTATACTATGACTTTTCAACATACTATACCATGATTTTTTTGACATACTATGCTGACTTTTTTTTTACATGCAATGCTTTTTTACATACAATACTATGACTTTTTCAACATACTATACTATGACTTTTTTCGACATACTATACTATTATTTTTTTCGACATACTGTACTATGACTTTTTTGACATGAATACTTAAACTTTTTTTGACATACTATACAATGATTTTTTTCGACATACTATACTATGACTTTTTTTTACATGCAATACTTTGACTTTTTTGACATACGATACTATGTTTTTTTCGACATACTATACTGTGACTTTTTTACATGCATACTTTGACTTATTTGACATACTATACTGTAATTTTTTTCGACATACTATATTATGATTTTTTCAACATACTATACTATGACTTTTTTCACATACTGTACAATGACTTTTTCAACATACTATACTATAGCGTTTTTCGACACACTGTACTATGACTTTTTTCGACATACTACACAACGACTTTTTTTTTCGGCATGCTATGCTATGACTTTTTTCAACATACTACACTACAAGTTTTTGCGACATGCTATACGATGACTTTTTTACATACTATACTGTGACTTTTTTGAAATACTATACGATGACTTTTTTGAAATACTATACTGTGACTTTTTTTCACGACTGTTTTCGACATACTGTACTATGACTGTTTTTGACATACTGTACTATGACTTTTGTCGACATACTATACTATGACTTTTTACATACTATTCTATGACTTATCGACATGCTATACTATGACTTTTTTTTTGACATACTATACTATGACTTTTTTGAAATACTATACGATGATTTTTTTGAAATACTATACTATGACTTTTTTTTACGACTTTTTTCGACATACTGTACTATGACTGTTTTCGACATACTATACTATGACTTTTTTGACATACTATGCTGACTTTTTTCGACACACTTCACTACGACTCTGACTATGACTTTTTCGACATGCTATACTATGACTTTTTTTACATGCAATACTATGACTTTTTTGACATACTGTACTATGACTTTTTTGACATGCAATATTTTGACTTTTTTGACATACTATACTATGACTTTTTTGACATGCAATACTGTGACTTTTTTGAAATCTAACTGCCTTTTTTGACATACTATACTATGACTTTTTTGACATGCAGTGCTTTGACTTTTTTGACATGCTATACTACGATTTTTTTCGACAAACCATACTATGACTTTTTTTGGCATACTGTACTATGACTTTTTTCAACATACTATACTAGACTTTTTCGCATACCACACGACTTTTTTCACATACTAAATTAAGACTTTTTTCGACATGCTATACTATGACTTTTTTTTGGCATTCTATACTATGACTTTTTTCGACATACTACACTACGACTTTTTTCGACATACTAAATTAAGACTTTTTTCGACATGCTATACTATGACTTTTTTTGGCATTCTATACTATGACTTTTTTCGACATACTATACTATGACTTTTTTCGACATGCTACACTATGACTTTTTTTTGGCACTCTATACTATGACTTTTTTCGACATACTATACTATGACTTTTTTCGACATTCTACACTACGACTTTTTTCGACATACTATACTTGACTTTTTTCGACATTCTACACTACGACTTTTTTCGGCATACTATACTATGACTTTTTTTCGACATACTACACTACAACTTTTTTTTTTGACATACTATACTGTGACTTTTTTCGACATGCTATACTATGACTTTTTTTCGACATACTATACTATGACTTTTTTCGACATTCTACACTACGACTTTTTTTTGACATACTATACTATGACTTTTTTCGACATACTACACTACGACTTTTTTTTGACATACTATACTGTGACTTTTTTCGACATACTATACTATGACTTTTTTCACATACTTTTTTTTCGACATGCTATACTATGACTTTTTTCACAACTTTTTTCGACATACTATACTATGACTTTTTTCACGACTTTTTTCGACATACTATGCTATGACTTTTGCAACATGCTATAGTATGACTTTTTTTGACATAATACACTATGACTGTTTCAACATGCTATACTATGACTTTTTTCCGACATACTACACTACGACTTTTTTGGACATGCTATACTATGACTTTTTTTGACATACTATAGTATGACTTTTTTGACATACTATACTATGACTTTTTTGACATACTATACTGACTTTTTTTTGACATGCTACGCTATGACTTTTTTGACATACTATACTTTGAGTTTTTCGACATACTATACTATGACTTTTCGACATACTATACCATGATTTTTTTCGACATACTATACTGACTTTTTTTTACATGCAATACTTTTTTACATACAATACTATGACTTTTCATGACTTTTTTTCAACATACTATACTGTGACTTTTATTGACATACAATACTATGATTTTTTTCGACATACTATACTATTACTTTTTTCAACATACTATACTGACTTTTTTCGACATACTATACTATTACTTTTTCGACATACTGTACTATTTTAATTTTTTTTTACTATGACTTTTTTGACATTCTTTTTTTTTTTTTTGACATACTATACTATGACTTTTTTGACATGCAATACTTTTTTTGACTTTTTTTGACATGCAATACTTTGACTTATTTGACATATTATACTGTAATTTTTTTTGACATACTATATTTTGATTTTTTCAACATACTATACTCTGACTTTTTTCACGACTTTTTTCGACATACTATACTGACTTTTTTTTGACATACTATACTATGACTTTTTTGACATACTATGCTGACTTTTTTCGACATACTTCACTAGGACTTTTTTCGACACCCTATATTATGACTTTTTTTACATACTATTCTATGACTTTTATCAACATGCTATACTATGACTTTTTTGAAATACTATACGATGACTTTTTTTTGAAATACTATACTATGACTTTTTTTTTCACGACTTTTTTCGACATACTGTACTGACTGTTTTCGACATACTATACTATGACTTTTTTGACATACTATGCTGACTTTTCGACATACTGCACTATGACTTTTTTCGACATGCTATACTATGACTTTTTCGACATAGTATACTATGACTTTTTTGACATACTATACTATGATTTTTTTCTACATAATATACTATGACTTTTTTCGACATGTTATACTATGACTTTTTTTCGACACACTATACTCACATTTTTTCGACATACTATACTATGACTTTATTCACAACTTTTTTTTGACATACTATAATTTGACTTTTTTGACATGTAATACTTTGACTTTTTTCGACATACTATACTGTGACTTTTTTAACATACAATACTTGGACTTTTTTCAACATACTATACTATGACTTTTTTTTGACATACTACACTGACTTTTTCTGACAAACTATACTATGACTGTTTTCGACATACTACACTACGACTTTTTTGGACATGCTATATGACTTTTTTTCACGACTTTTTTGGACATGCTATACTATGACTTTTTTCGCGACTATTTTCGACATGCTATACTATGACTTTTTTTCACGACTTTTTTCGACATGCTATACTATGATTTTTTTCACATACTATACTGACTTTTTTTTACATGCAATACTTTTTTACATACAATACTATGACTTTTTTCACGACTTTTTTCAACATACTATACTATGACTTTTTTTGACATACTATACTATGACTTTTTTGACATACTATACTATGACTTTTTTGACAAGCAATACTTTGACTTTTTTGACATACTATACTATGATTTTTTCGACATAATATACTGACTTTTGTCAACATACTATTCTATGACTTTTTTCAAAATGCTATATTTTGACTTTTTTCACGACGTTTTTGACATACTATGCTATGACTTCTTTTTAACATACTACACTACGACTTTTTTCGACATACTATACTATGACTTTTTCCGACATACTACACTACGAAATTTTTCACGACTCTTTCGACATGCTATACTATGACTTTTTTCGACATACTATACTATGACTTTTTTCGACATACTACACTAGGAAATTTTTCACGACTTTTTTCGACATGCTATACTATGACTTTTTTCGACATACTATACTATGACTTTTTTCGAAATACTATGCTATGACTTTTTCGACAACTATACTATGACTTTTTTCGACATACTACACTACGAAATTTTTCACGACTTTTTTCGACATGCTATACTATGACTTTTTTGGCATGCTATACTATGACATTTTTCTGACATATTCAACACTACGACTTTTTTCGACATGCTATGCTATGACTTTTTTTACACTATGACTTTTTTGACATACTACACTATGACTTTTTCCAACATGCTATACTGACTTTTTTTGACATACTATACTATGATTTTTTTTGACATACTACACTACAAATTTTTTCGACATGCTATACTATGACTTTTTTCACGACTTTTTTTAAGATGATATACTGACTTTTTTCAAGACATTTTTCGTCATACTATCCTATGACTTTTTTCGACATACTATGACTTATTTTCAACATACTATACTTTGACTTTTTTTTGACCTGCTATACAGACTTTTTTTCCACATACTATAATATGACTTAATTGATATACTACACTACAACTTTTTTTGACATTCTATACTATGACTTTTTTTTTTGACATACTATACTAGCATGTCGAAGAATAGTATGTCGAAAATGGTCATAGTATAGCATGTCGTAAAAAGTCGTGAAAAAAGTCCATGTATGTCAAAAAAAATTAATAGTATTGCGTGTCAAAAAAGTAATGGTATAGTATATCAAAAAAAGTCATAGTATAGTATGTTGAAAAAGTCACAGTATAGTATGTCAAAAAAAGTCACGGTATAGTATGTCAAAAAAAGTCAAAGTCTGTCAAAAAAGTCAAAGTATTGCCTGTCAAAAAAAAAAAAAAACAAAAAACATAATAGTATGTTGAAAAAAATCATAGTATAGTATGTTGGAAAAAGTCGTAGTGTAGTATGTCAAAAAAGTCATAGTATAGTATGTCGAAAAAGTCACAGTATAGTATGTCGAAAAAGTCATAGTATAGTATGTCGAAAAAAGTCATAGTATAGCATGTCGAAAAAAATCATAGTATAGTATGTCAAAAAAGTCATAGTTTAGTATGTCGAAAAAAATTAATAGTATACCATGTCGAAAAAAGTCATAGCATAACATGTCGAAAAAAATCATAGTATCGTATGTCGAAAAAGTCGAGAAAAAAGTCATAGTATAGTATGTCAAAAAAGTATTTAAAAAATTCATAGTATACTATGGTGAAAAAATCATCGTATAGTATGTCGGAAAAAATTATAGTATAGTATTTCAAAAAAAGTCATAGTATAGCATGTCGGAAAAGGTCATAGTATAGTCTGTCGAAAAAAATAATAGTATCGTATGTCGATATTGCATGCTAAAAAAGTCATACTATAGTATGTTGAAAAAAACATAGTATAGTATGTCGAAAAAAAGTTGTGAAAAAAGTCATAGTATAGTATGTCGAAAAAAGTCGTGAAAAAGGCCATAGTATAGTATGTCGAAAAAAATCATAGTATAGTATGTCAAAAAATGTCGTGAAAAAAGTCATAGTATAGCATTTTGAAAAAAATCATAGTATAGTATGTTGAAAAATGTGACAAAAGTCATAGTATATTATGTCGAAAAAATCATAGTATAGTATGTCGAAAAATACCATAGTATGGATGACAAAAAAGTCATAGTAAAAAAAGTCATAGTATAGTGTGTCAAAAAAAATCATAGTATAGCATGTCAAAAAAAGTATGTGAAAAAAGTCATAGTATAGTCTGTCGAAAAAAGTCATAGTATAGTATGTTAAAAAAGTCATGGTATAGTATGTCAAAAAAAATTGCATGAAAAAAAAAGTCATAGTATAGTACGTCGAAAAAATCATAGTATAGTATGTCAAAAAAAAAAAAAGTCATAATATAGTATGTCAAAAAAAGTCAGGACAAAAGTCATAGTATAGTATGTCGAAAAAAGTCAAAGTATTGCATGTCAAAAAAATCATAGTATAGTATGTCAAAAAAGTCAAAGTATTGCATGTCAAAAAAAATCATAGTATAGTATGTCAAAAAAGTCAAAGTATTGCATGTCAAAAAAGTCATAGTATAGTATGTCAAAAAGTCATAGTATAGCATGACAAAAAAAATCATAGTATAGTACGTCGAAAAAATCATAGTATAGCATGTCGAAAAAAATCATAATATAGTATGTCAAAAAAAGTCGGGACAAAAGTCATAGTATAGTATGTCAAAAAAAATCGTGAAAAAAGTCATAGTATAGTATGTCGAAAAAAATCATAGTATAGTATGTCGAAAAAAGTCATACTATATTATGTCGAAAAAATCATAGTATAATATGTCAAAAAAAGTCATAGTATAATATGTCGAAAAAAGTCGTGACAAAAGTCATAGTATAGTATGTCGAAAAAAAAGTCATAGTATAGTATGTCGAAAAAATCATAGTATAATATGTCAAAAAAAAGTCATAGTATAGTATGTCAAAAAATACCATAGTATGGTATGTCAAAAAAAAGTCGTGAAAAAAGTCATAGTATAGTATGTCGGAAAACATTATAGTATAGTATATCAAATAAGTCCAAGTATTGCATGTCAAAAAAGTCATACTATAGTATGTCGAAAAAAACATTGTATAGTATGTCAAAAAAGTCCGAGTATTGCATGTGAAAAAGTCATAGTATAGTATGTCGAAAAAAGACATAGTATAGTATGTTGGAAAAAGTCATAGTATTGTATGTAAAAAAGTATTGCATGTAAAAAAAAAAGTCAGTATAGTATGTCGAAAAAAATCATAGTATAATATGTCAAAAAAATCATGAAAAAAGTCATAGTATAGTATGTCAAAAAAAAGTCATGAAAAAAGTCATAGTATAGTATGTTGAAAAAAGTCGTAGTATTGTATGTAAAAAAGTATTGCATGTAAAAAAAGTCAGTATAGTATGTCGAAAAAAGATCATAGTATAGTATGTCGAAAAAGTCAAAGTATTGCATGTCAAAAAAGTCATAGTATAGTATGTCGAAAAAGTCATAGTATAGTATGTCAAAAAAAAAATTAATAGTATACCATGTTGAAAAAAGTCATTGTATAGCATGTCGAAAAAAATCAGTATTGTATGTCGAAAAAAGTCGTGAAAAAAGTCATAGTATAGTATGTCGAAAAAATCATAGTATAGTATGTCAAAAAAAGTCATAGTATAGCATATCGGAAAAAGTCATTGTATAGTATGTCAAAAAAGTTGGGACAAAAGTCATAGTATAGTATGTCGAAAAAAATCATAGTATAGTATGTCAAAAAAAGTCGTGAAAAAAGTCATAGTATAGTATGTCGAAAAAAGTCATAGTATATTATGTCGAAAAAATCATAGTATAATATGTCAAAAAAGTCAGTATAGTATGTCAAAAAAAGTCATAGTATAGTATGTTGAAAAAAGTCATAGTATTGTATGTAAAAAGTATTGCATGTAAAAAAAGTCAAAGTATAGTATGTCAAAAAAAGTCATAGTATAGTATGTTGAAAAAAATCATAGTATAGTATGTTGGAAAAAGTCGTAGTGTAGTATGTCAAAAAAGTCATAGTATAGTATGTCGAAAAAGTCATAGTATAGTATGTCGAAAAAGTCATAGTATAGTATGTCGAAAAAAGTCATAGTATAGCATGTCGAAAAAAATCATAGTATAGTATGTCAAAAAAGTCATAGTTTAGTATGTCGAAAAAATTAATAGTATACCATGTCGAAAAAGTCATAGCATAACATGTCGAACAAAATCATAGTATCGTATGTCGAAAAAGTCGAGAAAAAAAGTCATAGTATAGTATGTCAAAAAGTATTTAAAAAATTCATAGTATACTATGGTGAAAAAATCATCGTATAGTATGTCGGAAAAAATTATAGTATAGTATTTCAAAAAAAGTCATAGTATAGCATGTCGGAAAAGGTCATAGTATAGTCTGTCGAAAAAATAATAGTATCGTATGTCGATATTGCATGCTAAAAAAGTCATACTATAGTATGTTGAAAAAACATAGTATAGTATGTCGAAAAAAAGTTGTGAAAAAAGTCATAGCATAGTATGTCGAAAAAAATCGTGAAAAAGGCCATAGTATAGTATGTCGAAAAAAGTCGTGAAAAAAGTCATAGTATAGTATGTCGAAAAAAGTCATCGTATAGTATGTCAATAAAAGTCGGGACAAAAGTCATAATATAGTATGTTGAAAAAAGTCATAGTATATATGTCGAAAAAATCATAGTATAGTATGTCAAAAAAGTCGGTACAAAAGTCATAGTATAGTATGTCGAAAAAAATCATAGTATAGTATGTCAAAAAAAGTCGTGAAAAAAGTCCTAGTATACATTTTGAAAAGTCATAGTATAGTATGTCGAAAAAGTCAACTATATTATTCGAAAAAATATAGTTTAATATATCAAAAATCAAGTAAATATTCGAAAAATCGGACAAAAGTCATAGTATAGTATGTCGAAAAAAGTCATAGTATATTATGTCGAAAAAATGATAGTATAATATGTCAAAAAAAGTCACAGTATAGTATGTCGAAAAAAGTCATAGTATAGTATGTCAAAAAAAGTCATAGTATAGTATGTCGAAAAGTCATAGTATAGTATGTTGAAAAAGTGTGAAAAAAGTCATAGCATTGTACGTAAAAAAAGTATTGCATGTAAAAAAGTCAGTATAGTATGTCGAAAAAAATCAAAGCATAGTATGTCGAAAAAAGTAGTGAAAAAAGTCATAGTATAGTACGCGAAAAAATCATAGTATTGTGTCGAAAAAATCATAGTATAGTATGTCGAAAAAGTCATAGTATATTATGTTGAAAAAAGTCAAAGTATTGCATGTCAAAAAAGCATAGTAAATATTTTGAAAAAGTCATAGTATAGTATGTCGAAAAAATTAGACACCATGTTGAAAAAGTCATAGTATAGTATGTCGAAAAAATAATAGTATCGTATGTCACAAAAGTTGTGACAAAAGCAGAAGTATGTTTAAGATAGTCATAGTATATTGTGTTAAAAATTAGTATATGTCAAAAAGTCAAAGCATGGCATGTCAAAAAATTCATAGTATACTCTGTTGAAAAAAGTCGAGATGTATGTAAAATTGCTGAAAAAAAGCAGAAGTATGTCGAAAAAAATCATAGTATAGTATGTCGAAAAAGTCATAGTATAGTATGTCAAAAAAGTCATAGTATAGTATGTCAAAAAAGTCATAGTATAGTATGTCGAAAAAGTCATAGTATAGTATGTCAAAAAAGTCATAGTATAGCATGTCGAAAAAAATCATAGTATAGTATGTCAAAAAAAGTCGGGACAAAAGTCATAGTATAGTATGTCGAAAAAAGTCATAGTATAGTATGTCAAAAAAAGTCGGGACAAAAGTCATAGTATAGTATGTCGAAAAAAATCACAGTATAGTATGTCAAAAAAAGTCGTGAAAAAAATCATAGTATAGTATGTCAAAAAAGTCGGGACAAAAGTCATAGTATAGTATGTCGAAAAAAATCACAGTATAGTATGTCAAAAAAAGTCGTGAAAAAAATCATAGTATAGTATGTCGAAAAAAATCATAGTATAGTATGTCAAAAAATCAAAGTATACCATGTCGAAAAAAGTCATAGTATAGTATGTCAAAAAAAGTCATAGTATAGCATGTCGAAAAAAATAATAGTATCGTATGTCGAAAAAAGTCGTGAAAAAAGCCATAGTATAGTATGTCGAAAAAAATCATAGTATAGTATGTCAAAAAATGTCGTGAAAAAAGTCATAGTATAGCATTTTGAAAAAAATCATAGTATAGTATGTTGAAAAAAGTCAAACTATATTATGTCGAAAAAATCATAGTATAGTATGTCGAAAAAAGTCATAGTATATTATATCGAAAAAATCATAGTATAATATGTCAAAAAAGTCATAGTATACAATGTTAAAAAGTCGAGTATTGTATGTAAAAAGTATTGCATGTCTAAAAAGTCATAGTATAGTATGTCGAAAAAAATAATAGTATCGTATGTCGAAAAAAGTCATGAAAAAAGTCATAGTATAGTATATCAAAAAAAATCATAGTATAGTATGTCAAAAAAAGTCGTGAAAAAAGTCATAGTATAGTATGTCGAAAAAAGTCATAGTATAGTATGTCAAAAAAGTCGTGAAAAAAGTCATAGTATAGTATGTCGAAAAAAGTCATACTATATTATGTCGAAAAAAACATAGTTTAATATATCAAAAAAGTCATAGTATAATATGTCGAAAAAAGTCATACTATATTATGTCGAAAAAAACATAGTTAATATATCAAAAAAGTCATAGTATAATATGTCGAAAAAAGTCGTGACAAAAGTCATAGTATAGTATGTCGAAAAAAGTCATAGTATATTATGTCGAAAAAATGATAGTATAATATGTCAAAAAAAGTCACAGTATAGTATGTCGAAAAAAGTCATAGTATAGTATGTCAAAAAAAGTCGTGAAAAAAATCATAGTGTAGTATGTCCGAAAACATTATAGTATAGTATGTCAAATAAGTCAAAGTATTGCATGTCAAAAGTCATACTATAGTATGTCGAAAAAGTCAGTATAGTATGTCAAAAAATTAATAGTAACCATGTCGAAAAAAGTCACAGTATAGTATGTCGAAAAAAATCATAGTATAGTATGTCAAAAAATCAAAGTAACCACGTCGAAAAAGTCATAGTATAGTATGTCAAAAAAAGTCATAGTATAGTATGTTGAAAAAAGTCATAGTATTGTATGTAAAAAAGTATTCATGTAAAAAAAGTCAAAGTATAGTATGTCAAAAAAAGTCATAGTATAGTATGTTGAAAAAAATCATAGTATAGTATGTTGGAAAAAGTCGTAGTGTAGTATGTCAAAAAAGTCATAGTATAGTATGTCGAAAAAGTCATAGTATAGTATGTCGAAAAAGCATAGTATAGTATGTCGAAAAAAGTCATAGTATAGCATGTCGAAAAAAATCATAGTATAGTATGTCAAAAAAGTCATAGTTTAGTATGTCGAAAAAATTAATAGTATACCATGTCGAAAAAAGTCATAGCATAACATGTCGAAAAAAATCATAGTATCGTATGTCGAAAAAGTCGAGAAAAAAGTCATAGTATAGTATGTCAAAAAAGTATTAAAAAATTCATAGTAACTATGGTGAAAAAATCATCGTATAGTATGTCGGAAAAAATTATAGTATAGTATTTCAAAAAAAGTCATAGTATAGCATGTCGGAAAAGGTCATAGTATAGTCTGTCGAAAAAAAAAAGTATCGTATGTCTATATTGCATGCTAAAAAAGTCATACTATAGTATGTTGAAAAAAACATAGTATAGTATGTCGAAAAAAAGTTGTGAAAAAAGTCATAGTATAGTATGTCGAAAAAAGTCGTGAAAAAGGCCATAGTATAGTATGTCGAAAAAAATCATAGTATAGTATGTCAAAAAAAGTCGTGAAAAAAGTCATAGTATAGCATTTTGAAAAAAGTCATAGTATAGTATGTCGAAAAAAGTCGTGACAAAAGTCATAGTATAGTATGTCGAAAAAAGTCATAGTTTAGTATGTCAAAAAATACCATAGTATGGTATGTCAAAAAAAGTCATGAAAAAAGTCATAGTATAGTGTGTCGGAAAAAATTATAGTATAGTATGTCAAATAAGTCAAAGTATTGCATGTCAAAAAGTCAACTATAGTATGTCGAAAAAAACATTGTCATTATGTCAAAAAAAAGTCATAGTATAGCATGCAAAAAAAGTTGTGAAAAAAGTCATAGTATAGTCTGTCGAAAAAAGTCATAGTATAGTATGTTAAAAAAGTCATGGTATAGTATGTCAAAAAAAGTTGCGAGAAAAGTCATAGTATAGTACGTCGAAAAAATCATAGTATAGTATGTCGAAAAAAATCATAATATAGTATGTCAAAAAAAGTCAGGACAAAAGTCATAGTATAGTATGTCGAAAAAAGTCAAAGTATTGCATGTCAAAAAAATCATAGTATAGTATGTCAAAAAAGTCAAAGTATTGCATGTCAAAAAAAATCATAGTATAGTATGTCAAAAAAGTCAAAGTATTGCATGTCAAAAAAGTCATAGTATAGTATGTCAAAAAAGTTGCGACAAAAGTCATAGTATAGTACGTCGAAAAAATCATAGTATAGTATGTCGAAAAAAATCATAATATAGTATGTCAAAAAAAGTCGGGACAAAAGTCATAGTATAGTATGTCAAAAAAAGTCGTGAAAAAAGTCATAGTATAGTATGTCGAAAAAAATCATAGTATAGTATGTCGAAAAAAGTCATACTATATTATGTCGAAAAAATCATAGTATAATATGTCAAAAAAGTCATAGTATAATATGTCGAAAAAAGTCGTGACAAAAGTCATAGTATAGTATGTCGAAAAAAAGTCATAGTATCGTGTGTCGAAAAAATCATAGTATAATATGTCAAAAAAAAGTCATAGTATAGTATGTCAAAAAATACCATAGTATGGTATGTCAAAAAAATTCGTGAAAAAAGTCATAGTATAGTATGTCGGAAAACATTATAGTATAGTATATCAAATAAGTCCAAGTATTGCATGTCAAAAAAGTCATACTATAGTATGTCGAAAAAAACATTGTATAGTATGTCAAAAAAGTCTGAGTATTGCATGTGAAAAAGTCATAGTATAGTATGTCGAAAAAAGACATAGTATAGTATGTTGGAAAAAGTCATAGTATTGTATGTAAAAAAGTATTGCATGTAAAAAAAAAAGTCAGTATAGTATGTCGAAAAAAATCATAGTATAATATGTCAAAAAAAAAAAGCATAGTTTTAAAAAAAGTCATGAAAAAAGTCATAGTATAGTATGTTGAAAAAAGTCGTAGTATTGTATGTAAAAAAGTATTGCATGTAAAAAAAAGTCAGTATAGTATGTCGAAAAAAGATCATAGTATAGTATGTCGAAAAAGTCAAAGTATTGCATGTCAAAAAAGTCATAGTATAGTATGTCGAAAAAGTCATAGTATAGTATGTCAAAAAAAAATTAATAGTATACCATGTTGAAAAAAGTCATTGTATAGCATGTCGAAAAAAATCAGTATTGTATGTCGAAAAAAGTCGTGAAAAAAGTCATAGTATAGTATGTCGAAAAAATCATAGTATAGTATGTCCAAAAAAGTCATAGTATAGCATATCGGAAAAAGTCATTGTATAGTATGTCAAAAAAAGTTGGGACAAAAGTCATAGTATAGTATGTCGAAAAAAATCATAGTATAGTATGTCAAAAAAAGTCGTGAAAAAAGTCATAGTATAGTATGTCGAAAAAAGTCATAGTATATTATGTCGAAAAAAATCATAGTATAATATGTCAAAAAAGTCAGTATAGTATGTCAAAAAAAGTCATAGTATAGTATGTTGAAAAAAGTCATAGTATTGTATGTAAAAAAGTATTGCATGTAAAAAAAGTCAAAGTATAGTATGTCAAAAAAAAGTCATAGTATAGTATGTTGAAAAAAATCATAGTATAGTATGTTGGAAAAAGTCGTAGTGTAGTATGTCAAAAAAGTCATAGTATAGTATGTCGAAAAAGTCATAGTATAGTATGTCGAAAAAGTCATAGTATAGTATGTCGAAAAAAGTCATAGTATAGCATGTCGAAAAAAATCATAGTATAGTATGTCAAAAAAGTCATAGTTTAGTATGTCGAAAAAAATTAATAGTATACCATGTCGAAAAAAGTCATAGCATAACATGTCGAACAAAATCATAGTATCGTATGTCGAAAAAGTCGAGAAAAAAGTCATAGTATAGTATGTCAAAAAAGTATTTAAAAAATTCATAGTATACTATGGTGAAAAAATCATCGTATAGTATGTCGGAAAAAATTATAGTATAGTATTTCAAAAAAAGTCATAGTATAGCATGTCGGAAAAGGTCATAGTATAGTCTGTCGAAAAAAATAATAGTATCGTATGTCGATATTGCATGCTAAAAAAGTCATACTATAGTATGTTGAAAAAAACATAGTATAGTATGTCGAAAAAAAGTTGTGAAAAAAGTCATAGCATAGTAT
This sequence comes from Pterois miles, assembly GCA_947000775.1. NCBI lineage: Eukaryota > Metazoa > Chordata > Actinopteri > Perciformes > Scorpaenidae > Pterois > Pterois miles. The sequence continues at coordinate 488,261 of CAMQGK010000074.1, read as the reverse complement.
GTCGAAAAAAGTCGTGAAAAAGGCCATAGTATAGTATGTCGAAAAAAATCATAGTATAGTATGTCAATAAAAGTCGGGACAAAAGTCATAGTATAGTATGTCGAAAAAAGTCATAGTATAGTATGTCAATAAAAGTCGGGACAAAAGTCATAATATAGTATGTTGAAAAAAGTCATAGTATAGTATGTCGAAAAAAATCATAGTATAGTATGTCAAAAAAAGTCGGTACAAAAGTCATAGTATAGTATGTCGAAAAAATCATAGTATAGTATGTCAAAAAAAGTCGTGAAAAAAGTCCTAGTATAGCATTTTGAAAAAAGTCATAGTATAGTATGTCGAAAAAAGTCATACTATATTATGTCGAAAAAATCATAGTTTAATATATCAAAAAAGTCATAGTATAATATGTCGAAAAAAGTCGTGACAAAAGTCATAGTATAGTATGTCGAAAAAAGTCATAGTATATTATGTCGAAAAAATGATAGTATAATATGTCAAAAAAAGTCACAGTATAGTATGTCGAAAAAAGTCATAGTATAGTATGTCAAAAAAAGTCATAGTATAGTATGTCGAAAAGTCATAGTATAGTATGTTGAAAAAAGTCGTGAAAAAAGTCATAGCATTGTACGTAAAAAAAGTATTGCATGTAAAAAAGTCAGTATAGTATGTCGAAAAAAATCAAAGCAAGTATGTCGAAAAAAGTATTGAAAAAAGTCATAGTATAGACGTCGAAAAAATCATAGTATTGTGTCGAAAAAAATCATAGTATAGTATGTCAAAAAAAGTCATAGTTTAGTATGTCGAAAAAAATTAATAGTATACCATGTCAAAACAAGTCATAGTATCGTATGTCGAAAAAAGTCGTGAAAAAAGTCATAGTATAGTATGTCAAAAAATATCATAGTGTAGTATGTCGGAAAAAATCATAGTATAGTATGTCGAAAAAGTCATAGTATAGTATGTCAAAAAAGTCATAGTATAGTATGTCGAAAAAAGTCGTGAAAAATTTCAGTATAGCATGTCGAAAAATGTCATAGTATATTATGTTGAAAAAAGTCAAAGTATTGCATGTCAAAAAAGTCATAGTATAATATTTTGAAAAAAGTCATAGTATAGTATGTCGAAAAAAATTAGTATACCATGTTGAAAAAAGTCATAGTATAGTATGTCGAAAAAAATAATAGTATCGTATGTCGACAAAAGTCGTGACAAAAGTCAGTATAGTATGTTTAAGATAGTCATAGTATATTGTGTTGAAAAAATCATAGTATATGTCAAAAAAGTCAAAGCATGGCATGTCAAAAAATTCATAGTATACTATGTTGAAAAAAGTCGTAGTATTGTATGTAAAAAAGTATTGCATGTAAAAAAAAGTCAGTATAGTATGTCGAAAAAAATCATAGTATAGTATGTCGAAAAAGTCATAGTATAGTATGTCAAAAAAGTCATAGTATAGTATGTCAAAAAAGTCATAGTATAGTATGTCGAAAAAGTCATAGTATAGTATGTCAAAAAAGTCATAGTATAGTATGTCGAAAAAAATCATAGTATAGTATGTCAAAAAAAGTCGGGACAAAAGTCATAGTATAGTATGTCGAAAAAAGTCATAGTATAGTATGTCAAAAAAAGTCGGGACAAAAGTCATAGTATAGTATGTCGAAAAAAATCACAGTATAGTATGTCAAAAAAAGTCGTGAAAAAAATCATAGTATAGTATGTCAAAAAAAGTCGGGACAAAAGTCATAGTATAGTATGTCGAAAAAAATCACAGTATAGTATGTCAAAAAAAGTCGTGAAAAAAATCATAGTATAGTATGTCGAAAAAAATCATAGTATAGTATGTCAAAAAATCAAAGTATACCATGTCGAAAAAAGTCATAGTATAGTATGTCAAAAAAAGTCATAGTATAGCATGTCGAAAAAAATAATAGTATCGTATGTCGAAAAAAGTCGTGAAAAAAGCCATAGTATAGTATGTCGAAAAAAATCATAGTATAGTATGTCAAAAAATGTCGTGAAAAAAGTCATAGTATAGCATTTTGAAAAAAATCATAGTATAGTATGTTGAAAAAAGTCAAACTATATTATGTCGAAAAAATCATAGTATAGTATGTCGAAAAAAGTCATAGTATATTATATCGAAAAAATCATAGTATAATATGTCAAAAAAGTCATAGTATACAATGTTGAAAAAAGTCGTAGTATTGTATGTAAAAAGTATTGCATGTCTAAAAAGTCATAGTATAGTATGTCGAAAAAAATAATAGTATCGTATGTCGAAAAAAGTCATGAAAAAAGTCATAGTATAGTATATCAAAAAAAATCATAGTATAGTATGTCAAAAAAAGTCGTGAAAAAAGTCATAGTATAGTATGTCGAAAAAAGTCATAGTATAGTATGTCAATAAAAGTCGTGAAAAAAGTCATAGTATAGTATGTCGAAAAAAGTCATACTATATTATGTCGAAAAAAACATAGTTTAATATATCAAAAAAGTCATAGTATAATATGTCGAAAAAAGTCATACTATATTATGTCGAAAAAAACATAGTTTAATATATCAAAAAAGTCATAGTATAATATGTCGAAAAAAGTCGTGACAAAAGTCATAGTATAGTATGTCGAAAAAAGTCATAGTATATTATGTCGAAAAAAGTCATAGTATAGTATGTCGAAAAAAGTCATAGTATAGTATGTCAAAAAAAGTCGTGAAAAAAATCATAGTGTAGTATGTCCGAAAACATTATAGTATAGTATGTCAAATAAGTCAAAGTATTGCATGTCAAAAAAGTCATACTATAGTATGTCGAAAAAGTCAGTATAGTATGTCAAAAAAAATTAATAGTATACCATGTCGAAAAAAGTCACATTATAGTATGTCGAAAAAAATCATAGTATAGTATGTCAAAAAATCAAAGTATACCACGTCGAAAAAAGTCATAGTATAGTATGTCAAAAAAAGTCATAGTATAGTATGTCGAAAAGTCATCGTATAGTATGTTGAAAAAAGTCGTGAAAAAAGTCATAGCATTGTACGTAAAAAAAGTATTGCATGTAAAAAAGTCAGTATAGTATGTCGAAAAAAAATCAAAGCATAGTATGTCGAAAAAAGTAGTGAAAAAAGTCATAGTATAGTACGTCGAAAAAATCATAGTATTGTGTCGAAAAAAATCATAGTATAGTATGTCAAAAAAGTCATAGTTTAGTATGTCGAAAAAAATTAATAGTATACCATGTCAAAACAAGTCATAGTATCGTATGTCGAAAAAAGTCGTGAAAAAAGTCATAGTATAGTATGTCAAAAAATATCATAGTGTAGTATGTCGGAAAAAAATCATAATATAGTATGTCGAAAAAGTCATAGTATAGTATGTCAAAAAAGTCATAGTATAGTATGTCGAAAAATGTCATAGTATATTATGTTGAAAAAAAGTCAAAGTATTGCATGTCAAAAAAGTCATAGTATAATATTTTGAAAAAAGTCATAGTATAGTATGTCGAAAAAAATTAGTATACCATGTTGAAAAAAGTCATAGTATAGTATGTCGAAAAAAATAATAGTATCGTATGTCGACAAAAGTCGTGACAAAAGTCAGTATAGTATGTTTAAGATAGTCATAGTATATTGTGTTGAAAAAATCATAGTATATGTCAAAAAAGTCAAAGCATGGCATGTCAAAAAATTCATAGTATACTATGTTGAAAAAAGTCGTAGTATTGTATGTAAAAAAGTATTGCATGTAAAAAAAAGTCAGTATAGTATGTCGAAAAAAATCATAGTATAGTATGTCGAAAAAGTCATAGTATAGTATGTCAAAAAAGTCATAGTATAGTATGTCGAAAAAGTCATAGTATAGTATGTCAAAAAAGTCATAGTATAGTATGTCAAAAAAGTCATAGTATAGTATGTCGAAAAAGTCATAGTATAGTATGTCAAAAAAGTCATAGTATAGTATGTCGAAAAAAATCATAGTATAGTATGTCAAAAAAAGTCGGGACAAAAGTCATAGTATAGTATGTCGAAAAAAGTCATAGTATAGTATGTCAAAAAAAGTCGGGACAAAAGTCATAGTATAGTATGTCGAAAAAAATCATAGTATAGTATGTCAAAAAAAGTCGGGACAAAAGTCATAGTATAGTATGTCGAAAAAAATCACAGTATAGTATGTCAAAAAAAGTCGTGAAAAAAATCATAGTATAGTATGTCAAAAAAAGTCGGGACAAAAGTCATAGTATAGTATGTCGAAAAAAATCACAGTATAGTATGTCAAAAAAAGTCGTGAAAAAAATCATAGTATAGTATGTCGAAAAAAATCATAGTATAGTATGTCAAAAAATCAAAGTATACCATGTCGAAAAAAGTCATAGTATAGTATGTCAAAAAAAGTCATAGTATAGCATGTCGAAAAAAATAATAGTATCGTATGTCGAAAAAAGTCGTGAAAAAAGCCATAGTATAGTATGTCGAAAAAAATCATAGTATAGTATGTCAAAAAATGTCGTGAAAAAAGTCATAGTATAGCATTTTGAAAAAAATCATAGTATAGTATGTTGAAAAAAGTCAAACTATATTATGTCGAAAAAATCATAGTATGGTATGTCGAAAAAAGTCATAGTATATTATATCGAAAAAATCATAGTATAATATGTCAAAAAAGTCATAGTATACAATGTTGAAAAAAGTCGTAGTATTGTATGTAAAAAGTATTGCATGTCTAAAAAGTCATAGTATAGTATGTCGAAAAAAATAATAGTATCGTATGTCGAAAAAAGTCATGAAAAAAGTCATAGTATAGTATATCAAAAAAAATCATAGTATAGTATGTCAAAAAAAGTCGTGAAAAAAGTCATAGTATAGTATGTCGAAAAAAGTCATAGTATAGTATGTCAATAAAAGTCGTGAAAAAAGTCATAGTATAGTATGTCGAAAAAAGTCATACTATATTATGTCGAAAAAAACATAGTTTAATATATCAAAAAAGTCATAGTATAATATGTCGAAAAAAGTCATACTATATTATGTCGAAAAAAACATAGTTTAATATATCAAAAAAGTCATAGTATAATATGTCGAAAAAAGTCGTGACAAAAGTCATAGTATAGTATGTCGAAAAAAGTCATAGTATATTATGTCGAAAAAATGATAGTATAATATGTCAAAAAAAAAAGTCACAGTATAGTATGTCGAAAAAAGTCATAGTATAGTATGTCAAAAAAAGTCGTGAAAAAAATCATAGTGTAGTATGTCCGAAAACATTATAGTATAGTATGTCAAATAAGTCAAAGTATTGCATGTCAAAAAAGTCATACTATAGTATGTCGAAAAAGTCAGTATAGTATGTCAAAAAAAATTAATAGTATACCATGTCGAAAAAAGTCACAGTATAGTATGTCGAAAAAAATCATAGTATAGTATGTCAAAAAATCAAAGTATACCACGTCGAAAAAAGTCATAGTATAGTATGTCAAAAAAAGTCATAGTATAGTATGTTGAAAAAAGTCATAGTATTGTATGTAAAAAAGTATTGCATGTAAAAAAAGTCAAAGTATAGTATGTCAAAAAAAGTCATAGTATAGTATGTTGAAAAAAATCATAGTATAGTATGTTGGAAAAAGTCGTAGTGTAGTATGTCAAAAAAGTCATAGTATAGTATGTCGAAAAAGTCATAGTATAGTATGTCGAAAAAGTCATAGTATAGTATGTCGAAAAAAGTCATAGTATAGCATGTCGAAAAAAATCATAGTATAGTATGTCAAAAAAGTCATAGTTTAGTATGTCGAAAAAATTAATAGTATACCATGTCGAAAAAAGTCATAGCATAACATGTCGAAAAAAATCATAGTATCGTATGTCGAAAAAGTCGAGAAAAAAAGTCATAGTATAGTATGTCAAAAAAGTATTTAAAAAATTCATAGTATACTATGGTGAAAAAATCATCGTATAGTATGTCGGAAAAAATTATAGTATAGTATTTCAAAAAAAGTCATAGTATAGCATGTCGGAAAAGGTCATAGTATAGTCTGTCGAAAAAAATAATAGTATCGTATGTCTATATTGCATGCTAAAAAAGTCATACTATAGTATGTTGAAAAAAACATAGTATAGTATGTCGAAAAAAAGTTGTGAAAAAAGTCATAGTATAGTATGTCGAAAAAAAAAAAAAAAAAGTCGTGAAAAAGGCCATAGTATAGTATGTCGAAAAAAATCATAGTATAGTATGTCAAAAAAAGTCGTGAAAAAAGTCATAGTATAGCATTTTGAAAAAAGTCATAGTATAGTATGTCGAAAAAAGTCGTGACAAAAGTCATAGTATAGTATGTCGAAAAAAGTCATAGTTTAGTATGTCAAAAAATACCATAGTATGGTATGTCAAAAAAAGTCATGAAAAAAGTCATAGTATAGTGTGTCGGAAAAAATTATAGTATAGTATGTCAAATAAGTCAAAGTATTGCATGTCAAAAAAGTCATACTATAGTATGTCGAAAAAAACATTGTCTATTATGTCAAAAAAAAGTCATAGTATAGCATGTCAAAAAAAGTTGTGAAAAAAGTCATAGTATAGTCTGTCGAAAAAAGTCATAGTATAGTATGTTAAAAAAGTCATGGTATAGTATGTCAAAAAAAGTTGCGAGAAAAGTCATAGTATAGTACGTCGAAAAAATCATAGTATAGTATGTCGAAAAAAATCATAATATAGTATGTCAAAAAAAGTCAGGACAAAAGTCATAGTATAGTATGTCGAAAAAAGTCAAAGTATTGCATGTCAAAAAAATCATAGTATAGTATGTCAAAAAAGTCAAAGTATTGCATGTCAAAAAAAATCATAGTATAGTATGTCAAAAAAGTCAAAGTATTGCATGTCAAAAAAGTCATAGTATAGTATGTCAAAAAAAGTTGCGACAAAAGTCATAGTATAGTACGTCGAAAAAATCATAGTATAGTATGTCGAAAAAAATCATAATATAGTATGTCAAAAAAAGTCGGGACAAAAGTCATAGTATAGTATGTCAAAAAAAGTCGTGAAAAAAGTCATAGTATAGTATGTCGAAAAAAATCATAGTATAGTATGTCGAAAAAAGTCATACTATATTATGTCGAAAAAATCATAGTATAATATGTCAAAAAAGTCATAGTATAATATGTCGAAAAAAGTCGTGACAAAAGTCATAGTATAGTATGTCGAAAAAAAGTCATAGTATCGTGTGTCGAAAAAATCATAGTATAATATGTCAAAAAAAAGTCATAGTATAGTATGTCAAAAAATACCATAGTATGGTATGTCAAAAAAATTCGTGAAAAAAGTCATAGTATAGTATGTCGGAAAACATTATAGTATAGTATATCAAATAAGTCCAAGTATTGCATGTCAAAAAAGTCATACTATAGTATGTCGAAAAAAACATTGTATAGTATGTCAAAAAAGTCTGAGTATTGCATGTGAAAAAGTCATAGTATAGTATGTCGAAAAAAGACATAGTATAGTATGTTGGAAAAAGTCATAGTATTGTATGTAAAAAAGTATTGCATGTAAAAAAAAAAGTCAGTATAGTATGTCGAAAAAAATCATAGTATAATATGTCAAAAAAAGTCATGAAAAAAGTCATAGTATAGTATGTTGAAAAAAGTCGTAGTATTGTATGTAAAAAAGTATTGCATGTAAAAAAAGTCAGTATAGTATGTCGAAAAAAGATCATAGTATAGTATGTCGAAAAAGTCAAAGTATTGCATGTCAAAAAAGTCATAGTATAGTATGTCGAAAAAGTCATAGTATAGTATGTCAAAAAAAAATTAATAGTATACCATGTTGAAAAAAGTCATTGTATAGCATGTCGAAAAAAATCAGTATTGTATGTCGAAAAAAGTCGTGAAAAAAGTCATAGTATAGTATGTCGAAAAAATCATAGTATAGTATGTCCAAAAAAGTCATAGTATAGCATATCGGAAAAAGTCATTGTATAGTATGTCAAAAAAAGTTGGGACAAAAGTCATAGTATAGTATGTCGAAAAAAATCATAGTATAGTATGTCAAAAAAAGTCGTGAAAAAAGTCATAGTATAGTATGTCGAAAAAAGTCATAGTATATTATGTCGAAAAAATCATAGTATAATATGTCAAAAAAGTCAGTATAGTATGTCAAAAAAAGTCATAGTATAGTATGTTGAAAAAAGTCATAGTATTGTATGTAAAAAAGTATTGCATGTAAAAAAAGTCAAAGTATAGTATGTCAAAAAAAGTCATAGTATAGTATGTTGAAAAAAATCATAGTATAGTATGTTGGAAAAAGTCGTAGTGTAGTATGTCAAAAAAGTCATAGTATAGTATGTCGAAAAAGTCATAGTATAGTATGTCGAAAAAGTCATAGTATAGTATGTCGAAAAAAGTCATAGTATAGCATGTCGAAAAAAATCATAGTATAGTATGTCAAAAAAGTCATAGTTTAGTATGTCGAAAAAAATTAATAGTATACCATGTCGAAAAAAGTCATAGCATAACATGTCGAACAAAATCATAGTATCGTATGTCGAAAAAGTCGAGAAAAAAGTCATAGTATAGTATGTCAAAAAAGTATTTAAAAAATTCATAGTATACTATGGTGAAAAAATCATCGTATAGTATGTCGGAAAAAATTATAGTATAGTATTTCAAAAAAAGTCATAGTATAGCATGTCGGAAAAGGTCATAGTATAGTCTGTCGAAAAAAATAATAGTATCGTATGTCGATATTGCATCTAAAAAAGTCATACTATAGTATGTTGAAAAAAACATAGTATAGTATGTCGAAAAAAAGTTGTGAAAAAAGTCATAGCATAGTATGTCGAAAAAAGTCGTGAAAAAGGCCATAGTATAGTATGTCGAAAAAAATCATAGTATAGTATGTCAATAAAAGTCGGGACAAAAGTCATAGTATAGTATGTCGAAAAAAGTCATAGTATAGTATGTCAATAAAAGTCGGGACAAAAGTCATAATATAGTATGTTGAAAAAAGTCATAGTATAGTATGTCGAAAAAAATCATAGTATAGTATGTCAAAAAAAGTCGGTACAAAAGTCATAGTATAGTATGTCGAAAAAATCATAGTATAGTATGTCAAAAAAAAGTTGTGAAAAAAGTCCTAGTATAGCATTTTGAAAAAAGTCATAGTATAGTATGTCGAAAAAAGTCATACTATATTATGTCGAAAAAATCATAGTTTAATATATCAAAAAAGTCATAGTATAATATGTCGAAAAAAGTCGTGACAAAAGTCATAGTATAGTATGTCGAAAAAAGTCATAGTATATTATGTCGAAAAAATCATAGTATAATATGTCAAAAAAAGTCACAGTATAGTATGTCGAAAAAAGTCATAGTATAGTATGTCAAAAAAAGTCATAGTATAGTATGTCGAAAAGTCATAGTATAGTATGTTGAAAAAAGTCGTGAAAAAAGTCATAGCATTGTACGTAAAAAAAGTATTGCATGTAAAAAAGTCAGTATAGTATGTCGAAAAAAATCAAAGCATAGTATGTCGAAAAAAGTATTGAAAAAAGTCATAGTATAGACGTCAAAAAATCATAGTATTGTGTCGAAAAAAATCATAGTATAGTATGTCAAAAAAAGTCATAGTTTAGTATGTCGAAAAAAATTAATAGTATACCATGTCAAAACAAGTCATAGTATCGTATGTCGAAAAAAGTCGTGAAAAAAGTCATAGTATAGTATGTCAAAAAATATCATAGTGTAGTATGTCGGAAAAAATCATAGTATAGTATGTCGAAAAAGTCATAGTATAGTATGTCAAAAAAGTCATAGTATAGTATGTCGAAAAAAGTCGTGAAAAATTTCAGTATAGCATGTCGAAAAATGTCATAGTATATTATGTTGAAAAAAGTCAAAGTATTGCATGTCAAAAAAGTCATAGTATAATATTTTGAAAAAAGTCATAGTATAGTATGTCGAAAAAAATTAGTATACCATGTTGAAAAAAGTCATAGTATAGTATGTCGAAAAAAATAATAGTATCGTATGTCGACAAAAGTCGTGACAAAAGTCAGTATAGTATGTTTAAGATAGTCATAGTATATTGTGTTGAAAAAATCATAGTATATGTCAAAAAAGTCAAAGCATGGCATGTCAAAAAATTCATAGTATACTATGTTGAAAAAAGTCGTAGTATTGTATGTAAAAAAGTATTGCATGTAAAAAAAAGTCAGTATAGTATGTCGAAAAAAATCATAGTATAGTATGTCGAAAAAGTCATAGTATAGTATGTCAAAAAAGTCATAGTATAGTATGTCAAAAAAGTCATAGTATAGTATGTCGAAAAAGTCATAGTATAGTATGTCAAAAAAGTCATAGTATAGTATGTCGAAAAAAATCATAGTATAGTATGTCAAAAAAAGTCGGGACAAAAGTCATAGTATAGTATGTCGAAAAAAGTCATAGTATAGTATGTCAAAAAAAGTCGGGACAAAAGTCATAGTATAGTATGTCGAAAAAAATCACAGTATAGTATGTCAAAAAAAGTCGTGAAAAAAATCATAGTATAGTATGTCAAAAAAAGTCGGGACAAAAGTCATAGTATAGTATGTCGAAAAAAATCACAGTATAGTATGTCAAAAAAAGTCGTGAAAAAAATCATAGTATAGTATGTCGAAAAAAATCATAGTATAGTATGTCAAAAAATCAAAGTATACCATGTCGAAAAAAGTCATAGTATAGTATGTCAAAAAAAGTCATAGTATAGCATGTCGAAAAAAATAATAGTATCGTATGTCGAAAAAAAGTCGTGAAAAAAGCCATAGTATAGTATGTCGAAAAAAATCATAGTATAGTATGTCAAAAAATGTCGTGAAAAAAGTCATAGTATAGCATTTTGAAAAAAATCATAGTATAGTATGTTGAAAAAAGTCAAACTATATTATGTCGAAAAAATCATAGTATAGTATGTCGAAAAAAGTCATAGTATATTATATCGAAAAAATCATAGTATATCAAAAACTCAAAGATATGTCAAAAAAGTCATAGTATACAATGTTGAAAAAAGTCGTAGTATTGTATGTAAAAAGTATTGCATGTCTAAAAAGTCATAGTATAGTATGTCGAAAAAAATAATAGTATCGTATGTCGAAAAAAGTCATGAAAAAAGTCATAGTATAGTATATCAAAAAAAATCATAGTATAGTATGTCAAAAAAAGTCGTGAAAAAAGTCATAGTATAGTATGTCGAAAAAAGTCATAGTATAGTATGTCAATAAAAGTCGTGAAAAAAGTCATAGTATAGTATGTCGAAAAAAGTCATACTATATTATGTCGAAAAAAACATAGTTTAATATATCAAAAAAAGTCATAGTATAATATGTCGAAAAAAGTCATACTATATTATGTCGAAAAAAACATAGTTTAATATATCAAAAAAGTCATAGTATAATATGTCGAAAAAAGTCGTGACAAAAGTCATAGTATAGTATGTCGAAAAAAAGTCATAGTATATTATGTCGAAAAAAATATATAATATTAAAAAAAGTCATAGTATAGTATGTCGAAAAAAGTCATAGTATAGTATGTCAAAAAAAGTCGTGAAAAAAATCATAGTGTAGTATGTCCGAAAACATTATAGTATAGTATGTCAAATAAGTCAAAGTATTGCATGTCAAAAAAGTCATACTATAGTATGTCGAAAAAGTCAGTATAGTATGTCAAAAAAAATTAATAGTATACCATGTCGAAAAAAGTCACATTATAGTATGTCGAAAAAAATCATAGTATAGTATGTCAAAAAATCAAAGTATACCACGTCGAAAAAAGTCATAGTATAGTATGTCAAAAAAAAGTCATAGTATAGTATGTCGAAAAGTCATCGTATAGTATGTTGAAAAAAGTCGTGAAAAAAGTCATAGCATTGTACGTAAAAAAAGTATTGCATGTAAAAAAGTCAGTATAGTATGTCGAAAAAAATCAAAGCATAGTATGTCGAAAAAAGTAGTGAAAAAAGTCATAGTATAGTACGTCGAAAAAATCATAGTATTGTGTCGAAAAAAATCATAGTATAGTATGTCAAAAAAGTCATAGTTTAGTATGTCGAAAAAAATTAATAGTATACCATGTCAAAACAAGTCATAGTATCGTATGTCGAAAAAAGTCGTGAAAAAAGTCATAGTATAGTATGTCAAAAAATATCATAGTGTAGTATGTCGGAAAAAATCATAATATAGTATGTCGAAAAAGTCATAGTATAGTATGTCAAAAAAGTCATAGTATAGTATGTCGAAAAAATATATATATTTAAAAAATAAAAATTTAATATAATTCAAAAATGTCATAGTATATTATGTTGAAAAAAGTCAAAGTATTGCATGTCAAAAAAGTCATAGTATAATATTTTGAAAAAAGTCATAGTATAGTATGTCGAAAAAAATTAGTATACCATGTTGAAAAAAGTCATAGTATAGTATGTCGAAAAAAATAATAGTATCGTATGTCGACAAAAGTCGTGACAAAAGTCAGTATAGTATGTTTAAGATAGTCATAGTATATTGTGTTGAAAAAATCATAGTATATGTCAAAAAAGTCAAAGCATGGCATGTCAAAAAATTCATAGTATACTATGTTGAAAAAAGTCGTAGTATTGTATGTAAAAAAGTATTGCATGTAAAAAAAAGTCAGTATAGTATGTCGAAAAAAATCATAGTATAGTATGTCGAAAAAGTCATAGTATAGTATGTCAAAAAAGTCATAGTATAGTATGTCAAAAAAGTCATAGTATAGTATGTCGAAAAAGTCATAGTATAGTATGTCAAAAAAGTCATAGTATAGTATGTCGAAAAAAATCATAGTATAGTATGTCAAAAAAATAATCGTGGACAAAAGTCATAGTATAGTATGTCGAAAAAAGTCATAGTATAGTATGTCAAAAAAAGTCGGGACAAAAGTCATAGTATAGTATGTCGAAAAAAAAAGTCATAGTATAGTATGTCAAAAAAAGTCGGGACAAAAGTCATAGTATAGTATGTCGAAAAAAATCATAGTATAGTATGTCAAAAAAAGTCGTGAAAAAAATCATAGTATAGTATGTCGAAAAAAATCATAGTATAGTATGTCAAAAAATCAAAGTATACCATGTCGAAAAAAGTCATAGTATAGTATGTCAAAAAAAGTCATAGTATAGTATGTCGAAAAGTCATAGTATAGTATGTTGAAAAATGTCGTGAAAAAAGTCATAGCATTGTACGTAAAAAAAAGTATTGCATGTAAAAAAGTCAGTATAGTATGTCGTAAAAAATCAAAGCAAGTATGTCGAAAAACGAAAACTAGAAGTACGTCGAAAAAATCATAGTATTGTGTCGAAAAAAATCATAGTATAGTATGTCAAAAAAGTCATAGTTTATATGTCAAAAAATATAGTGTCGTAGTCGGAAAAAATCATAGTATAGTATGTCAAAAAATATCATAGTGTCGTATGTCGGAAAAAATCATAGTATAGTATGTCGAAAAAGTCATAGTATAGTATGTCAATAAATTCATAGTATCGTATGTCGAAAAAAGTCGTGAAAAAAGTCATAGTATCGTATGTCGAAAAAAGTCGTGAAAAAAGTCATAGTATAGTATGTCAAAAAATATCATAGTGTAGTATGTCGGAGTATAGTAATAGTATAGTATGTCGAAAAAAGTCATAGTATAGCATGTCGAAAAAAATAATAGTATCGTATGTCGAAAAAAGTCGTGAAAAAAGCCATAGTATAGCATTTTGAAAAAAAAATCATAGTATAGTATGTTGAAAAAAGTCATACTATATTATGTCGAAAAAATCATAGTATAGTATGTCGAAAAAAGTCATAGTATAGTATAAAAAAGTCATGGTATATTATATCAAAAAAATCATAGTATAATATGTCAAAAAAAGTCATAGTGTAGTATGTCAAAAAATACCATAGTATGGTATGTCAAAAAAAGTCAAAGTATTGCATGTTGAAAAAGTCATACTATAGTATGTCGAAAAAAAATCATAGTATAGTATGTCAAAAAAGTCATAGTTTAGTATGTCGAAAAAAGTCAGTATAGTATGTCGAAAAAAATTAATAGTATACCATGTCGAAAAAAATCATAGTATCGTATGTCGAAAAAAGTCGAGAAAAAAGTCATAGTATACTATGTTGAAAAAAGTCGTAGTATTGTATGTAAAAAAGTATTGCATGTAAAAAAAAGTCAGTATAGTATGTCGAAAAAAATCATAGTATAGTATGTCGGAAAAAGTCATAGTATAGTATGTCAAAAAAGTCAAAGTATTGCATGTCAAAAAAGTCATAGTATAGTATGTCAAAAAAGTCATAGTATAGTATGTCGAAAAAAATAATAGTATCGTATGTCGAAAAAAGTCGTGAAAAAAGTCGTAGTATAGTATGTCGAAAAAAATCATAGTATAGTATGTCAAAAAAGAGCGGGACAAAAGTCATAGTATAGTATGTCGAAAAAAATCATAGTATCGTATGTCAAAAAAAGTCGTGAAAAAAGTCATAGTATAGTATGTCGAAAAAATATCCATAGTGTAGTATGTCGAAGAAAATCATAGTATAGTATGTCAAAAAAAGTCATAGTATAGCATATCGGAAAAAGTCATTGTATCGTATGTCAAAAAAAGTCGTGAAAAAAGCCATAGTATAGCATTTCGAAAAAAAATTAATAGTATACCATGTCGAAAAAAATCATAGTATCTTATGTGGAAAAAAGTCGAGAAAAAAGTCATAGTATACTATGTTGAAAAAAGTCGTAGTATTTTATGTAAAAAAGTATTGCATGTAAAAAAAAGTCAGTATAGTATGTCGAAAAAAATCATAGTATAGTATGTCGAAAAAGTACATAGTATAGTATGTCAAAAAAAGTCAAAGTATTGCATGTCAAAAAAGTCATAGTATAGTATGTCAAAAAAGTCATAGTATAGTATGTCGAAAAAAATAATAGTATCGTATGTCGAAAAAAGTCGTGAAAAAAGTCGTAGTATAGTATGTCGAAAAAAATCATAGTATAGTATGTCAAAAAAAGTCGGGACAAAAGTCATAGTATAGTATGTCGAAAAAAATCATAGTATAGTATGTCAAAAAAAGTCGTGAAAAAAGTCATAGTATAGTATGTCGAAAAAATCATAGTATAGTATGTCAAAAAAAGTCAAGTATAGCATATCGGAAAAAGTCATTGATAGTATGTCAAAAAAAGTTGTGAAAAAAGTCATAGTATAGTATGTCGAAAAAAGTCATAGTATAGTATGTCGAAAAAATCATAGTATAGTATGTCAAAAAAAGTCGTGAAAAAAGTCATAGTATAGTATGTCGAAAAAAGTCATAGTATAGTATGTCGAAAAAATCATAGTATAGTATGTCAAAAAAAGTCATAGTATAGCATATCGGAAAAAGTCATAGTATAGTATGTCAAAAAATATCAAGTGAGATGCGGAGAAGTAATAGTATAGTATGTCGAAAAAATAATAGTATCGTATGTCGAAAAAAGTCGTGAAAAAAGTCGTAGTATAGTATGTCAAAAAATATCATAGTGTAGTATGTCGGAGTATAGTAATAGTATAGTATGTCGAAAAGTCTAGAAGCATGCTAAAAAATAATAGTATCGATCGAAAAAAGTCGGGAAAAAAGTCGTAGTATAGTATGTCGAAAAAAATCATAGTATAGTATGTCAAAAAAAGTCGGGACAAAAGTCATAGTATAGTATGTCGAAAAAAATCATAGTATAGTATGTCAAAAAAAGTCGTGAAAAAAGTCATAGTATAGTATGTCAAAAAAAGTCATAGTATAGCATATCGGAAAAAGTCATTGTATAGTATGTCAAAAAAAAGTTGTGAAAAAAGTCATAGTATAGTATGTCGAAAAAATAATAGTATAGTATGTCAAAAAAGTCGTGAAAAAAGTCATAGTATAGTATGTCAAAAAATATCATAGTGAGATGCGGAGAAGTAATAGTATAGTATGTCGAAAAAAGTCATAGTATAGCATGTCAAAAAAATCATAGTATCGTATGTCGAAAAAAGTCGTGAAAAAAGCCATAGTATAGCATTTCGAAAAAAAAATCATAGTATAGTATGTTGAAAAAAGTCATAGTATATTATGTCGAAAAAAATCATAGTATAGTATGTCGAAAAAAGTCGTGACAACAGTCATAGTATAGTATGTCGAAAAAAGTCATAGTATATTATATCAAAAAAATCATAGCATAATATGTCAAAAAAAGTCATAGTATAGCATGTTGAAAAAAGTCATAGTATTGTATGTAAAAAAGTATTGCATGTAAAAAAAAGTCAGTATAGTATGTCGAAAAAAATCATAGCATAGTATGTCAAAAAAGTCAAAGTATTGCATGTCAAAAAAGTCAGTATAGTTGTCGAAAAAAGATCATAGTATAGTATGTCAAAAAAAGTTGTGAAAAAAGTCAGTATAGTATGTCGAAAAAAGATCATAGTATAGTATGTCAAAAAAGTCAAAGTATTGCATGTCAAAAAAGTCATAGTATAGCATGTCGAAAAAAGTCATAGTATATTATGTCGAAAAAATCATAGTATAATATGTCAAAAAAGTCAGTATAGTATGTCGAAAAAGTCATAGTATAGTATGTCGAAAAAAGTCATAGTATAGCATGTTGAAAAAAGTCATAGTATTGTATGTAAAAAAGTATTGCATGTAAAAAGTCAGTATAGTATGTCAAAAAATCATAGCAAGTATGTCAAAAGTCATAGTAAGTATGTTGAAAAATTGAAGTATGTCAAAAAATCTTAGTATAGTATGCCAAAAAAAAGTCGTGAAAAAAGTCATAGTATAGCATTTTGAAAAAAATCATAGTATAGTATGTCAAAAAAAGTCATAGTATAGTATGTCAAAAAATACCATAGTATGGTATGTCAAAAAAAGTCGTGAAAAAAGTCATAGTATAGTGTGTCGGAAAAAAATTATAGTATAGTATGTCAAAAAAGTCAAAGTATTGCATGTTAAAAAAGTCATACTATAGTATGTTGAAAAAAACATAGTATAGTATGTCAAAAAAGTCCGAGTATTGCATGTGAAAAAGTCATAGTTTAGTATGTCGAAAAAAAAAAAATTAATAGTATACCATGTCGAAAAAAGTCATACCATACCAAAAAAGTCCAAGTATTGCATGTTAAAAAAGTCATACTATAGTATGTCGAAATAAATCATAGTATATTATGTCAAAAAAAGTCGGGACAAAAGTCATAGTATAGCATTTTGAAAAAAGTCATAGTATATTATGTCGAAAAAATCATAGTATATGTCAAAAAAGTCAAAGCATTGCATGTCAAAAAAGTCATAGTATACAATGTTGAAAAAAGTCGTAGTATTGTATGTAAAAAGTATTGCATGTAAAAAAAAAAGTCAGTATAGTATGTCGAAAAAAATCATAGTATAGTATGTCGATAAGTCATAGTATAGTATGTCAATAAGTCATAGTATAGTATGTCGATAAGTCATAGTATAGTATGTCAATAAGTCATAGCATAGTATGTCAATAAGTCATAGCATAGTATGTCAATAAGTCATAGTATAGTATGTCAATAAGTCATAGCATAGTATGTTGATAAGTCATAGTATAGTATGTTGATAAGTCATAGTATAGTATGTGATAAGTCATAGTATGTCAATAAGTCATAGTATAGTATGTCGATAAGTCATAGTATAGTATGTCGATAAGTCATGAAAAACAGCCATATGTATGTACGTATGTATGTTGATCAGTCATAGTATAGTATGTTGATAAGTCAAGTATAGTATGTCGATAAGTCATAGCATAGTATGTCAATAAGTCATAGCATAGTATGTCAATAAGTCATAGCATAGTATGTCAATAAGTCATAGGGGAAAAAGAAGAGGAAAGAAGAAGAGTGAAAGAAGAGAAAAAAATATAGTATGTCAATAAGTCATAGTATAGTATGTCGATAAGTCATAGTATAGTATGTCAATAAGTCATAGTATAGTATGTCGATAAGTCATGAAAAACAGCCATATGTATGTACGTATGTATGTTGATCAGTCATAGTTTAGTTATGTTGTAAATGTCACGACGTCATTGAAAAGTGATATTAACGTATGTGGAACAGTCATTAAAGTGCTCGTAGGGTACGTGGTCGATGGCAGAGCCCAGTCCTGGTTTCTATCAGGTCCAACAGCTGCTGTAAACAGGAGTCACATTACTGAACAGATTATTTTTCTTGTAATTTGTAACTTGTAATTATAAGACATATTATTTATTCATATTTTATTTTATATTTTTGTATTATTTTTATTATATTTAACTTTTTATTAATTTTTAATAATAATGACAGTCACGCTTACAGATTTAATGTTAAACTGATTTATTGTTTGAGTAAACAAAAAAAATAAATATCTGCTCATATTTACATCATATATACAAATATAACTGTCAGTTTGGTAGAAAACAATTCACCTGAGTAACTACATATATTAAAAACACTTAAAATCAAAACGTCCCCTGTTTTTATCCACAGAATAAAGTCTGAAAACATGCTGAGTCATCATATTCAGAGCACACTGCAGCCCTGAAAAGTGGCTGACAGGTGGAAGGACCGCTTGGTTAAACAGGAAGTCCTCAGAAGACCTGAACCACCTGATGAGGGTTAACGGTGTCCTGATCAACCTGATGAAAACAAAGGTAAGATTATAAAAACTGTTTTACACTACGCCTTAAACTACACCATACACTACATCTGAAACTACACCGTACACTACACTGTAAAATATCTTACACTACATCTTAAACTACACCGTACACTGCCTTACACTACACTGTCTCAAACTACGTCTCACACTATAGCGTACACTTTAACTTAAACTACTTCTTAAACTCCACCGTACACTACACCGTCAAATGTCTTACACTACGTCTCACACTAGGTCTTAAACTACAGCGTACATTATATCTCATACAGCGTACACTACATCTCACACTATGTCCTGAACTACGTCTCACACTACAGCGTAAATGACATGACGTATGTTAAACAACACCGTACCCTCTCTTACACTACTACGTAGCCTGATTCTGTTATTGTAATATATTCTATATGTGTAATTGTATCTTACTTCCAACATCTTGTCAGATGTCATATCTCGTCATGTTGCTGTAGCTCAGCTCCAGCTCAGGTATAAACCATAAGAAGCTGCTGACAGATGGAATGGAACGGGACTAGACCGAACCTAACTGAAGCGGACCGGGCTGGATCGAACTAGACCGGACTGGCCTGAATTGAACGACACCAGACTTGGCTGAACTGATCTAGACCTGCCTGGACTGTGTCTACTGGGCTCACCTCAGTGTAGGCGGGGGGAGGGCGGTAGCACAGTTCAGCTGACGTCATGAAGAGTCCGCCGTCGTCATCCTCTTCGTCGTAGTCCTGCAGCAGGGGGGTCCGGGGGCCGTCCACCTCCAGGTCTCTGTGGATGTTACCGTAGCTGGGGGGGGGGGGGGTCCTGCTGCCGACGTCACTGAGCGGGATTGTACCGATGACCAGGGGCAGCTCCAGGATCAGCTTCTCACTGCCGGGGATGTGGAGGTAGATCTGGACGGAGGGGGAAGGTTACTGTCCAGTACCTGTAATCTCTACCTCTAACCGATACCTCGCTCCAATCAATACCTCGCTCTCATCGATACCTCTAATCGATACCTCGCTCTAATCGATACCTCGCTCTAATTGATGCCTCGCTCCAATCAATACCTCGCTCTTATACCTTTAATCGATACCTCGCTCTAATCGATACCTCGCTCTAATCGATACCTTGCTCTAATCGATACCTTGCTCTAATCAATACCTCTAATTGATGCCTCACTCTAATCGATACCTCGCTCTAATTGATACCTCGCTCTAATCGATGCCTCGCTCTAATCGATGCCTCTAATCAATACCTCGCTCTAATCAATACCTCTAATCAATACCTCCAAAAACGCTCTAATTGATGCCTCTAACTGATACCTCGCTCAAATCGATACCTCACTTCTAATCGATACCTCGCTCTAATTGATACCTCGCTCTAATTAATAACTCGCTCTAATTAATAACTCGCTCTAATCGATAACTCGCTCTAATCGATACCTCACTCTAATTGATACCTCTAATCGATACTTTGTTCTAATCGATACCTCCTAATTGATACCTCGCTCTAATCGATACCTCGCTCTAATCGATACCTCTAATCGATACCTCGCTCTAATCGATACCTCTAATCAATACCTCGCTCTAATCGATACCTCTAATCAATACCTCTAATTGATGCCTCGCTCTAATTGATACCTCCTTAACTGATACCTCGCTGTAATCGATAACTCGCTCTAATTGATGCCTCGCTCTAATCGATACCTCTAATCAATACCTTGCTCTATTCGATACCTCGCTCTAATCGATACCTCGCTCTAATCGATGCCTCGCTCTAATCGATACCTCGCTCTAATCAATACCTCCCTCGCTCTAATCGATACCTCTAATTGATGCCTTGCTCCAATCAATACCTCGCTAATCGATACCTCGCTCTAATCGATACCTCTAATCAATACCTCGCTCTAATCGATACCTCTAATCGATACCTCCTTAATCGATACCTCCCTCTAATTGATACCTCGCTCTAATCGATACCTCTCATCGATACCTCGCTCTAATCGATACCTCCTAATCAATACCTCGCTCTAATCGATACCTCGCTCTAATCGATACCTCTAATCGATACCTCTAATTTCCTCTAATTGATACCTCTAATCGATACTTCGCTCTAATCGATACCTCTAATTGATACCTCGCTCTAATCGATACCTCGCTCTAATCGATACCTCTAATCAATACCTCGCTCTAATTGATGCCTCTAATCGATACCTCTAATTGACACCTCGCTCTAATCGATACCTCCAATCAATACCTCGCTAATCGATACCTCGCTCTAATCGATACCTTGCTCTAATCGATACCTCTAATCGATACCTCTAATTGATGCCTCGCTCTAATCGATACCTCGCTCTAATCGATACCTCTACCCTCTAATTGATACCTCGCTCTAATCGATACCTCCCTCTAATTGATACCTTGCTCTAATCGATACCTCTCATCGATACCTCGCTCTAATCGATACCTCGCTCTAATTGATACCTCTAATCAATACCTCGCTCTAATTGATGCCTCTAATCAATACCTCGCTCTAATTGATGCCTCTAATCGATACCTCGCTCTAATCGATACCTTGCTCTAATCGATACCTTGCTCTAATCGATACCTCTAATCAATACCTCTAATTGATGCCTCGCTCTAATCGATACCTCGCTCTAATCGATACCTCTAATCGATGCCTCGCTCTAATCGATACCTCTCTAATCAATACCTCTAATCGATACCTCGCTCTAATCGATACCTCTAATCAATACCTCGCTCTAATTGATGCCTCTAATTGATACCTCGCTCTAATCGATACCTCTCATCGATACCTCGCTCTAATCGATACCTCGCTTTAATCGATACCTCGCTTTAATCGATACCTCGCTTTAATCGATACCTCGCTCTAATCGATACCTCACTCTAATTGATACCTCTAATCGATACCTCGCTCTAATCGATACCTCTAATTGATACCTCGCTCTAATCGATACCTCTAATTGATACCTCACTCTAATCGATACCTCGCTCTAACTGATATCTCTCATCGATTCCTCCCTCTAATTGATATCTCTAATCGATACCTCGCTCTAATCGATACCTCCCTCTAATCGATACCTCTAATTGATACCTTGCTCTAATCGATACCTCTAATTGATACCTCGCTCATATCGATAACTCGCTCTAATCGATACCTCCCTCTAATTGATACCTCGCTCTAATCGATACCTCGCTCTAATCGATACCTCTAATCAATCCCTCTAATCGATACCTCGCTCTAATCGATACCTCTAATCAATACCTCGCTCTAATTGATGCCTCTAATTGATACCTCGCTCTAATCGATACCTCTCATCGATACCTCGCTCTAATCGATACCTCGCTTTAATCGATACCTCGCTTTAATCGATACCTCGCTTTAATCGATACCTCGCTCTAATCGATACCTCGCTTTAATCGATACCTCGCTTTAATCGATACCTCGCTTTAATCGATACCTCACTCTAATTGATACCTCTAATCGATACCTCGCTCTAATCGATACCTCTAATTGATACCTCGCTCTAATCGATACCTCTAATTGATACCTCACTCTAATCGATACCTCTAATCAATACCTCGCTCTAATTGATGCCTCTAACTGATACCTCGCTCTAATCGATCCCTCTACTTGATACCTCTAATTGATACCTCGCTCTAATCGATAGCTCGCTCTAATCGATACCTCTAATTGATACCTCGCTCTAATTGATACCTCTAATCGATACCTCGCTCCAATCGATACCTCGCTCTAATCGATACCTCTAATCGATGCTTCGCTCTAATCGATGCTTCGCTCTAATCGATGCCTCTAATTGATGCCTCTAATCAATACCTCTAATCGATACCTCGCTCTAATCGATACCTCGCTCTAACTGATATCTCTCATCGATTCCTCCCTCTAATTGATATCTCTAATCGATACCTCGCTCTAATCGATACCTCCCTCTAATCGATACCTCTAATTGATACCTTGCTCTAATCGATACCTCTAATTGATACCTCGCTCATATCGATAACTCGCTCTAATCGATACCTCCCTCTAATCGATACCTCCCTCTAATCGATACCTCCCTAATTGATACCTCGCTCTAATCGATACCTCCCTCTAATTGATAACTCGCTCTAATTGATACCTCGCTCTAATCGATACTTCGCTCTAATCGATGCCTCGCTCTAATCGATACCTCGCTCTAATCGATACTTCGCTCTAATCGATGCCTCGCTCTAATCGATACCTCCCTCTAATCGATACCTCCCTCTAATCGATACCTCGCTCTAATCGATACCTCGCTCTAATCGATACCTCCCTCTAATCGATACCTCTAATTGATACCTCGCTCTAATCGATACCTCTAATTGATACCTCGCTCTAATTGATACCTCTCTCTAATCAATACCTCCCTTTATCTCTCCGTATTGACTGTTGATCGGGCCTGCTGTGACATCATCAGGATGACTCACCATGAGGGCGTATTCCACAGTGATGATGTCACAGCCGAGCAGCGTGGGCGTCAGTCTGGGGACCCTGAGGCTCCGCCCCTGCCCCGGGTCGCCCCTCCCAGACAGGATGTGGTTTCCTCGCACCGCCGACAGCTTCTGCCGCCACTCCTGAAATCCATCCAACATCACAGATCAGAGTGTCGTCCCGCCGACGACAGGAAGTCGTCCCGCCGACGACAGGAAGTCGTCCCGCCGCGGGGCGTCACCTTGATCTGTTTGTTGGCGAGGTACGAGTGTTCAGCGATGATGGCGGCCTTCGGCGCGACGCTGCGTGAGCAGGTGTTCTCAAACTTGGCGTTGATGCTGATTTCTTCTCCCTGGCAGAAGCCCTTCCTGTGGATGCGAGCGCTGATGGACACCTGGCCGTCAGGGACGAACGTGCAGGTGACCTTCTTCTGTTTGGAGGCGGCGGCCGGAGCCTGAGGACGACACGCAAAGCTAGTTGTCACGTGATCCCGGCTGCAGAGATACCGATAATCAAACTTCCTGTTAAAGCGGCGGCCGCCATCCTGTCGTCTTACATCGGTTTCAAGCATTTAAGAGATAAGATAAGATAAGATGAACCTTTATTAAGTTTAGTGAGAAACTTTGGTTCCAGTTAATAAAACTCTGATGGAGCCAGTGAAGTTATTATTGATATCAATAAATGGATAGATTGATCTCAACTGGCAACAGATTTGATGTCTGTTATGCTGCATTCACACACTGACTCAGAGTCAGTATCTGTCCAGAGAGGAGGAGGAGCTTGTCTCCATGGTTACCAACAACATTTCCTCCATCAACAGGAAGAAATCCCCACTGTAGCTGCTCTGTCCATGGTGAAGTCCAGATATGTCAGAAAACCAAACTCTGTGGTGTCTGGGTTCATACATCACCCTGACTGGATCAATACTGAGCTATGAGCCCACAATAAACAGACTGAGCTGTGATTTATTATCAATAACCAGATCAGAATGATGCTGAAATAACTCCATCATGACGCTGATCAGTAAACAGTCTGAACTGATGCTTCGTCAGGTCTGTCTGTCAGACGACCAGCAGACAGCTGTTAAAATGCTTGTTTTCTGAATGGAGTCTGGTTGGATCAGAACCAGGCTCTGCAGCTGCTGCATCAACACTCAGCATGAAGTCATGTAGACGTTGTTGTTTCTAGCGTAGACAGTCGGTGGTTCTGGTCTCTGGACAGATCTGATGGACTATCGTAGCTCTGGGTGACCACAGACACAGACGACATTTATTGATTTCTGATTCAGCGACGTCAGGACGGCGGTGAGGACAGGAGGACGTCTCTACGCTTATTCTCCTGAAAAAACTCCTTTGTCAGACGGGCATTGTGAATCGCAGCATCGTCCTGCTGAAAAACCCAGTCATCAGCACACAGACGAGGGCCCTCAGTCATGAGGGATGCCCGCTGCAACATCTCCACGTAGCCAGCTGCTGTTTGACGCCCTGCACAACCTGGAGCTCCATTGTTCCATTGAAGGAAAAAGCAGCCCAGATCATGATGGCGCCCCCTCCGCTGTGCCGTGTTGAAAAATCTCAGGTGGCATCTCCTTGTCATGCCAGTAGCGTTGGAAGCCATCAGGACCATCAAGGACATTTTTTCTCATCAGAGAAAAACTTTCTTCCAACTTTGAACGTCCCATGTTTGGTGCTCCCTTGCAAAGGCCAAACGGGCAATTTTGTGGCGTTGAAGGAGACGTGGCCTTTGAAGAGGTTTTTTGTTTTTGAAGCCGTTCCTTTGCAGATGCCGTCTGATGGTTATTGGGCTGCAGTCAGCACCAGTAATGGCCTTAATTTGGGATGAGGATCGTCCCGTGTCTTGACGGACAGCCGTTCGGATCCTCCGGCTCGGTGCCGGTGAGATTTTTTTGGGTCTACCGCTTGATTTTTTTGTTCCATAAACCTCAGGATCTTTTAAGAAATGCAAAATGACTGTCTTACTGCGTCCAACCTCAGCAGCGATGGCACGCTGTGAGAGGCCTTGTCTATGCAGCTCAACAATCCTGCCACGTTCCAAGGCAGTGAGTTTTTTTGCTTTTCCCATCAAGAGGTCTTGACAGTGTGATTACTTGACAGAAAATGACATGGAATCCAAATTTTTGCACAGATTTGGGCTTTTAAAGGATGTGGTCTTAAACTTTTGATCAGCTGATGAACAGCCTATTTCAGTTAAATTGTTCTTTTCAATAAATTTCCTGCTCAAAACATTTAGTCTCTTGTTCCCATTTCTTCTTTTTGCATTTTGAAACTCTACTTAGAACCTTCTTAAGATACAACAGTGCAAAACGTAAATTCTTGCAATTTTTTAACTGGTCTTAAGATTTTGATCAGGAGTGTATATATATATATATATATACTGTATATATACACACCGCATATATGTATATATATAAATATAATCTATATATAATTTATACAACAAAAATCTGAATCAAATTATTGTGATGAAATAAAAAAAACTTCAGTTTTGATCTTTATGACTAAATAACAGAAAATCACTTTAACATTTTATAGTTAAATATTTAGCCAAATAAACAGAGTTTATAGTTCTCTTAACTAATATTTTACAAACGTATATGAATTTTAATTTATTACAGTATTACATTTTGAATTAATAAGTAATGTAGTCATTGTAGTATTTTTTATTATTAATTTACAGTCATTCAAATTCAGGTTTCATTGTTGTGGCTGTTTGTCCAACAGAAGTATTAACGTTAGTTTAATATTAAAGTATCTTACCGTGTATTACACAGTTATTACGGTTAGTTCCGTACCGGCGGAGAGCTCCTGGTCCAGCCGCAGCTCCTCCTCGTACTTCAGGTAGTCCACCTCCTGGATCCGGTTCCTGCGCTTCTTCCCTCCGCAGTGCCCCACGCGGGCGCAGCCGGCGGCGGTGACCCGGAGGCCGGACAGCCTGCAGGGCAGAGCCGCCTCCAGCCGCACGGAGCCGGACAGCTTGTCCCCGCTGCTGTAGAAGGACCGGCCGGGATCCGAGAGCAGCAGCTGGAACACTTTGAGCTTGTTGACCGGAGACAGAACCATGGTGGTACCGGGACTGGAACCGGGACCGGTGACGACGGAGAAGAAGGATCTCAAATTAGATGACGGTAAAGGACGTGCGCCGTGTTATTGCCGTGTTACTGCCGTGTTTTGCCGTGTTATTGCCGTGTTACGCCGTGTTATTGCTGTGTTACTGCCGTGTTACTGCCTTTTTGTTACTGCCGTGTTACTGCCGTGTTACTGCCGTGTTACTGCCCTGTTACTGCCGTGTTATTGCCCTGTTACTGCCGTGTTACTGCCGTGTTATTGCCGTGTTACTGCCGTGTTACTGCCGTGTTATTGCCGTGTTATTGCCGTGTTACTGCCGTGTTATGCCGTGTTATTGCCGTGTTATTGCCGTGTTACTGCCGTGTTACTGCCGTGTTATTGCCGTGTTACTGCCGTGTTATTGCCGTGTTACTGCCGTGTTACTGCCGTGTTATTGCCCTGTTACTGCCGTGTTACTGCCGTGTTATTGCCGTGTTATTGCCGTGTTACTGCCGTGTTATTGCCGTGTTATTGCCGTGTTACTGCCGTGTTACTGCCGTGTTACTGCCGTGTTATTGCCGTGTTATTGCCGTGTTACTGCCGTGTTATTGCCGTGTTACTGCCGTGTTACTGCCGTGTTTTTACCTGGTGTGTGGGTGCGTGCCGGTGAACAGCTGGAGGTGATCTTTATACCGGCTCCGGTGCCCCGTTACTTCTCACCGGGTAGCACGTGGTCAGCGTGTGGACACATGGAGCCGCTGGTGGACACAGCCCTCTGATTGGTCAGCACGGGCTGCTCGGCTGAATATGGCCAATCACAGAGCAGAGAGGACGCGTGGACAGCTCATGCGGTTGGGGGCGGGGCCTGTAGGTGGGTGATAAATACAGTAGAGTCATCAGAATGAGAATAGAAACAGAACAACAATCAATACTACCAACACAGGGTAATAAAAAGGATTATTAATAAGAAATACTGCTAATATTACTAATTCACAAATATTAGCAACAACTAATATTAACTGGTAGACTCGATGATTTATGAATCAGTGTAACTAATAGAAAGTTATTAGTTTACAGTCATTTCCAGAGACTTTAAATTCACTTATTCACTTTAAATGAATTAAGTCATATTTAAATGAATTAAGTCATTAACGTCACTTTAAATGAATTAAGTCATTAACGTCATTTTAAATGAATTAAGTCATGAATTAAGTCATTAACGTCATTTTAAATGAATTAAGTCATGAATTAAGTCATTAACGTCACTTTAAATGAATTAAGTCATTAACGTCATTTTAAATGAATTAAGTCATTAACGTCACTTTAAATGAATTAAGTCATTAACGTTTTTTTACGACTTTAAATGAATTAAGTCATTAACGCACTTTAAATGAATTAATCATTAACGCCACTTTAAATGATTAAGCTTTAATGATTCATAACGACTTTAATGATAACTAACGCATTTATGAAGCAACCATTTAAACGATAAGCATAACGACTTTAAATAATCACTTAATTAATTAAGCATAACGACTTAAATAATTAACATAACACTTAAGAAACAAACATTTAAAGAAAAGCAAACCATTTAAGAACATGAAAGCACTTAAGAAAAGCATAGCATTTAAAGAAAGCAAACATTTAAAACAAAACATTAAAAAGCAATTTTTCTTTTTTTTTTGAAACAACAAGAAAGAAAACTAAATGAATAAGCAAACCATTAAATGAATTAAGTCATTAACGTCACTTTAAATGAATTAAGTCATTAACTAGACATTAATCACTTTACATTGATTTACAGTCATTTAATGTCATTAACTGTCATTTTAAATTTTAGTTTAATTCAGTTAATTTCAGTCTTTTCTTTATTTCCAGTCAAGTCAGTTTCATTATTTCCTTCATGAGGCTTCAGCTTCACCAGGCTGCCGCCCAACAGCCGCCTCTTCTCACCTGACCTGCCCGGTGAAACACAGCTCACCTCCAGCCAGTAATGTCGCCATCTAGGGTGATTTTAAATTCATCTACAGTCATTACTCATTCTTTATTATATTTGCTGTAACTTACATCGAAGGTCCCTGATGCAGCGTTTCAATCCAACGTCCAGGAAGAATTCAGTTTAAGTTACAGTCCAACAGCCAACAGTCATCCAGCGCCGCCGCCGCCGCCGCCACCGCCGCCACCGCCGCCGCCACCGCCTGGTTCGTGACCTGACATAGACACACCTACTACCTTTATCACCTCACCTGAGTGCTCAACGCCTCTAGTGTCTACACATAACAAATACAAAAATAACAAACGATAACAACAGTCAAACCAATCAGCCAGCTCCTACATTTATTTATAGTCATTTAATGTAATTTACTACGTTTAATCATTTTGAATTAATTTAGTCACGTTAAATTCATTTAGTCATTTAATGTAATGTCGAGTCATTCTGAATTAATTTAGAGTCATTTTAAATTAATTTATAGTTACATTCATAGTCATTCAAAGTAATATAAATTAATTAACAGTCATTTAAAGTCATTGACTGCCCTTTTGAGACCAGTTAGCTTTCGCCTGTTTCGCCTGATTTTTTAAAGCTAATTTTTAACAAAGATTTATAAAACACTATTCAGACTAATGCTTTTAAATAAAAAAAAAAAAACAACTAAAAATTATGTTTCAGCAGTTGATTAATACTGTTTTTTTTATGTTGATACAGTAAAGTAGTAAAAATATGAAAAACTAATTTCATTTAAAAAGGTTTGATCGATGCTTTTATTACAGGTACATGTTAGTGCAACAGGTGAACACCTGTTCAGTGTGTTCAGCTGCTGTATTAAAGTCTACAAATACAACCTTAATACTGTTGTTCTTCCTGCAGCAGCAGACAAACCCAAATTCATTACTGTTCACCATTCATTAGTTTGGACAGTGTTCAGGATCTACAGTCCTGAATCGGACACATGATGGTTTTCTGAAACAGCTTCAGACTTTGAGATGTCAAACCCAGCTCTGCTACCTGTCCTGACACCTGGCAAGGGTCCACAGGTAGACCTGAGTCTGAAGCTACAGGAGAACCAGACGTTTAACTTACCCTCCCCTGATTTAAAGACAATATAAATAAACCCAGAGTCTTTGTGTTTGTTTTATACAGGCAGAAAGTCAAAGGTCATCAGGCTGACAGGCTCCTGGTGACCTTTGACCTTTAGGATCCATCCAGTCTGTCGAGCTCTGTGATCATCATCTGTTCAACTTCTCATCAAACCTGGAGGAAGACAAACAGACTTTCAGTCATTTAACCACACATTTCATCAGGGCTTTGTGGTAGGCTATTTGTCCCGCCCCTCCTCCACTGTGATTGGACGGCTATGTAAAACAGTGATGAGCGCAGTGTTTTACACAACGCTGAACATTTTCAGTCCATTAGCATGACATCATGACCTGGGATTTGTTAGCTTTGGCCTGCAGCATGATATCATGACATGAGTTCTGTTAGCTTAAGTCTGTTAGCATGATATCATGGCCTGGGCCCTGTTAGCTTTAGCCTGTTAGCATGATATTCTGACCTGAGACCTGTTAGCTTTAGCCTCAGTCTGTTAGCATGACATCAAGGCCTGGGTCCTGTTAGCCTTAGCCTGTTAGCATGATATTCTGACCTGAGACCTGTTAGCTTTAGCCGCAGTCTGTTAGCATGACATCGTGGCCTGAGTCCTGTTAGTTTTAGCCTGTTAGCATGATATTCTGACCTGAGACCTGTTAGCTTTAGCCTCAGTCTGTTAGCATGACATCATGGCCTGAGTCCTGTTAGTTTTAGCCTGTTAGCACAATATCATAACCTGGGTCCTGTTAGCAACACTGAACTCTTTTCAACTCTCTCCAACCTGAAAAAACACTATGTACTCTGCAGAATAGACAGATGCTCCATGCCTTGTCCCACTGCTGTCCTTTTTACCATGTCGTGAATATGCAGTACTCCCCTTGCAAAGCATATGCTGGCCTCAGGAAAAACTGCTCTGGTGGACATGGCCCCTAGCAGTAGATAGCTGTAGATAGCAGTAGATAACAGTAGAGTGTGGGTTCTTACTGCCGTACTGCGTCTGGGATCTGCAGTCTGTCTGTGGGGATGATCTGAGACAGTTCCTGCAGACTCTGGATGAATCGAATCTTCCTGCTGAACTTCTCACTGAGGATGACAGACGGACAGATGGACAGATGGACAGACAGAGACATCTCCTGTTTAGGTGGTTGCTAACACATTAATTTAGCAGTTAGTAGCTGTTGTATGCTGTTTTATAGTGACGTCATGATGAGGTCCCAGAGTTAGCTGGAGGCTAACGCTAGCAGTGGGCTAAGGAGCTCCACATCTAAAATGTCGTCTTGCTGTTGTTGGCTGCCAGAATCCAGATATCAACATCTGAGATGACAAACTGTGATTGGAGGATCTAGAGAGCTACAACATCAGAGAAACCTTCCAGAGATGGAGAGGAGATGATGCTAATATTTAGCCTTCTGCTAGCAGCAGTTTGTCCTGTTGATATTGTCCGACTCTCTTTCTGACTGACTTCACTGAAGGATAGTTAACTATAGACATCCAAAGATTTATACGCCCTCAGTTTATCTTTACAGCGCTGCCGTTGGCCTCCAGCCCGCTGGCCGGACGGCCGGCTACTTAGTTAGCTTAGCTTGCTAATTCCTCCATGCTACAGAAAATGAGCTGAACAAAGTTGACCCTCATCTGGTGATAGCGCTGTACTTTCCTACACTGTGACAAGTGTGTGGATGAAGCTTTAAGTTGTTCAATTTGAT
Source organism: Pterois miles (assembly GCA_947000775.1). NCBI lineage: Eukaryota > Metazoa > Chordata > Actinopteri > Perciformes > Scorpaenidae > Pterois > Pterois miles. Next base: position 457,255 of record CAMQGK010000074.1, on the reverse strand, counting down.
TCCGGCGCTGTGCGGAGCAGCAGCCTGTTACAGTAGCTCCCCACTGTGGGACTAATAAAGGAATATCTTTCTTTTCTTTCTTTCGTTATTGTTAGTGTTTTTGTCACTCAGAGACTTTGTCACTAACACTAACCCTAACACTAACACTAACCCTAACACTAACACTAACACTAACACAAACCTAACACTAACCCTAACACTAACACTAACCCTAACACTAACCCTAACACTAACCCTAACACTAACCCTAACACTAACACTAACACTAACACTAACACTAACCCTAACACTAACACTAACACTAACCTAACACTAACCCTAACACTAACACTAACTTACCTAACACTCTAAACCTAACACTAACATAACCCTAACACTAACACTAACACTAACCCTAACACTAACACTATAACCCTAACACTAACCCTAACACTAACCCTAACACTAACACTAACCCTAACACTTAAACCTAACACTAACCCTAACCCTAACACTAACACTAACACTAACCCTAACACTAAACCTAACACTAACCCTAACACTAACCCTAACATTAACCCTAACACTAGCACTGGCCTAAACACTAACCTGGCACTGGCCCCTAACATAACCTAGCACTAACCCTAGCACTAGCACTAGCCCTGCTTAACCCCCCTACCTAACCCTGCCTAGCACTAGCACCCTAACACTAACACTAGCACTAGCCCTAACACTAACCTGCACTAACACTAACACTAACACTAACCCTAACACTAACCGCGCCTGCCTGCACGCCCTGCACTAGCCCTCCCCTGCGCATTAGCCTGCCGCCGCCGCCCTCCGCCTGGCACTGGCCTGCCCTCCTGCCCCCCCTAGCACTAACCTGGCGCTGGCCCTGCACTCCCACCCGGCCCCTGCCTGGCACTCCCCTGCCCTGGCCCACTGGCCCTGCTGGCCTGGCCGCCGCCGCGCGGCGGGCCGGGAACACTAACCCTAACACTACCAACCCTAACAGCCCCACCCACCCCCTTTTTTTTTTTTTTTTTCTTTTCTTATTTTTTAATTCCCTTCTTTTTCTTCCACACCAACTCTACACAACCCTTACCCATACCTATACAACAACACTAACACTACCTAGCCTTCCAACACACCTAACACTAACACTAACACTAACACTAGCCCTAACACTAACCCTAACACTAACACTAACACTAACACACTAACCCTAACACTAACACTAACACTAGCCCTAACACTAACACTAACCCTAACACTAACACTAACACTAACACTAACACTAACCCTAACACTAACACTAACACTAGCCCTAACATTAACCCTAACACTAACACTAACACTAGCCCTAACACTAACACTAACACTAACCCTAACACTAACACTAACACTAACACTAACCCTAACACTAACACTAACCCTAACACTAACACTAACACTAGCCCTAACATTAACCCTAACACTAACACTAACACTAGCCCTAACACTAACACTAACACTAACACTAGCCCTAACACTAACCCTAACACTAACACTAACACTAGCCCTAACATTAACCCTAACACTAACACTAACACTAACACTAGCCCTAACATTAACCCTAACACTAACACTAACACTAGCCCTAACACTAACACTAACACTAACACTAACACTAGCCCTAACATTAACCCTAACACTAACACTAACACTAACCCTAACACTAACATTAACCCTAACACTAACACTAACACTAACACTAACATTAACCCTAACACTAACCCTAACCCTAACACTAACACTAGCCCTAACATTAACCCTAACACTAACCCTAACACTAACACTAACACTAACCTCTGGCTGGCAGAGAGCTCTCTGCTCCCCCTGACATCTAACATCGCACAATTTAACTTTAGCATCTGCACTACTGACATATAGAGAGTGTTACATTACATTATATACTATATCATTATATCATATCATTTTATTTTATTATTTATTATTTTATTATCTTATTATTATTATTATTATTATTATTATTATTATAGTGTATAACGTTTACATTTCTTAGAATTAGATTAGTTTATAACAAGATTCTCTGTATATACTTCACACTTCGCACAGATGTGTATATTCTCTTTTTTATGTGTACATAGATGTGTATATTCTCTCATGTATATTGTGCTGATAACCTGCTGCTGTAACACCACAATTTCCCAACTTGGGATCAATAAAGTATCTATCTATCTATTTACTGATTTAGCAACTGGCTACTTAGCTAGCTTAGCTTGCTAATTCCTCCATGCTACAGAAAATGAGTCCAGCAGCAGACAGAGCTGGGTCACGGTCCCTCTGCCTCAGTCCTCACCGCTAGGAGGCTACTTCACCAGGAGGAGGGCAGGAGCTAGCTAGCTAGCTGGTCAGTCTCTGGACAAGCTAGTTAGCTAGCTAGCTAGTCAGTCTCTGGACAAGCTAGTTAGCTAGCTAGCTAGTCAGTCTCTGGACAAGCTAGCTAGCTAGCTAGCTAGTCAGTCTCTGGACAAGCTAGTTAGCTAGCTAGCTAGTCAGTCTCTGGACAAGCTAGCTAGCTAGCGTTATCCAGCCGTCTCCTCCTCCAGCAGTGTAGCCGTCGGCTAATCTGGTCTCATTGGTTAATGTTAACTTTCTCCACTAACTCTGGTGATCCTGGAGAGAGAGAGACAGGACGGACTGAGAGAAACTAGGATTTTCTACAGATGTTGTTAAAAACAAGACAACAATACTAGCTAGCCAGCGTTAGCTAACATGGTCAGAGAATTATTCTGCCTTCACTTAACGCTCTTATAAAGGAGGCGATATAAAGAGGGTCTATATGAAGGGGTCTATATACAGTAAAGGGGGCTGTATACAGGGGTCTATATACAGTAAAGGGGGCTGTATACAGGGTTGTATATATATATATATATATAGGTATATACAGTAAAGGGGGCTGTATACAGGGGTCTATATACAGTAAAGGGGGCTGTATAAAAGGGCATATATACAGTAAAGGGGGCTGTATACAGGGGTGTATATATATATATTCAGTAAAGGGGGCTGTATACAGGGGTCTATATACAGTAAAGGGGGCTGTATACAGGGTTGTATATATATATATATATATATCAGTAAAGGGGGCTGTATACAGGGGTCTATATACAGTAAAGGGGGCTGTATACAGGGTTGTATATATATATATATATATATACAGTAAAGGGGGCTGTATACAGGGGTCTATATACAGTAAAGGGGGCTGTATACAGGGTTGTATATATATACAGTAAAGGGGGCTGTATACAGGGGTCTATATACAGTAAAGGGGGCTGTATAAACAGGGGGCATATATACAGTAAAGGGGGCTGTATACAAGGGCATATATACAGTAAAGGGGGCTGTATACAGGGGTCTATATACAGTAAAGGGGGCTGTATAAAAGGGCATATATACAGTAAAGGGGGCTGTATACAGGGGTCTATATACAGTAAAGGGGGCCGTATACAGGGGTCTATATACAGTAAAGGGGGCTGTATAAAAGGGCATATATACAGTAAAGGGGGCTGTATACAGGGGTCTATATACAGTAAAGGGGGCTGTATAAAAGGGCATATATACAGTAAAGGGGGCTGTATACAGGGGTCTATATACAGTAAAGGGGGCTGTATAAAAGGGCATATATACAGTAAAGGGGGCTGTATACAGGGGTCTATATACAGTAAAGGGGGCTGTATACAGGGGTCTATATACAGTAAAGGGGGCTGTATACAGGGGTGTATATATATACAGTAAAGGGGGCTGTATAAAAGGGCATATATACAGTAAAGGGGGCTGTATACAGGGGTCTATATACAGTAAAGGGGGCTGTATAAAAGGGCATATATACAGTAAAGGGGGCTGTATACAGGGGTCTATATACAGTAAAGGGGGCTGTATACAGGGGTCTATATACAGTAAAGGGGGCTGTATACAGGGGTCTATATACAGTAAAGGGGGCTGTATAAAAGGGCATATATACAGTAAAGGGGGCTGTATAAAAGGGCATATATACAGTAAAGGGGGCTGTATAAAAGGGCATATATACAGTAAAGGGGGCTGTATACAGGGGTCTATATACAGTAAAGGGGGCTGTATAAAAGGGCATATATACAGTAAAGGGGGCTGTATAAAAGGGCATATATACAGTAAAGGGGGCTGTATACAGGGGTGTATGGGGAGCGCTGCAGACCTGATGAAGGGTTTCACCACAGTGAGGAGAGCTCTGATGTACCAGGCCGGATGGACGAACAGCAGCCCCTTCAGGTCCTTCTTCAGCCTGGACGGACAGACAGGAGACGTGACTAAAACCTCTGTCGTCATGGAAACAAGGCGTGTTCTCTCATATTTACTTATAAACAGTTTAATGTCCTCTGACATTTGAAACATTTGTGCGTGTTCAGCTCCACCTGGCAGTGCTGCCAAGGTGAATGAACTCAGCGTACCTCCTGTCGATGGAGGTGTAGCACTGGTGAAGCCATTTGATGGACGGCAGCTTGTTTCTGGGAGCCATGGCACACAGGTAGACCAGCAGGTAGTTCTCTGAAACCATCAGGTCCAACGTCCCCACGATGTAGCTGCAGGAAAACACACTGTCTTACAGCTACGTGTACATCATCCGTCTGGGTCGTCTACCTCTTCTGTGCACCTCGCTTTACCTGATCTCAGGCGCTTCGACTCCAAGTCGTGCTGTGATCTCGCCTCCGTGTCGTTACATAGCTCAGCATCACCAGTTTTAATACTTATCATCTGTTACTGGTCAAAATGGGCAAAGCCCCGGCCCCCGGCCCCGGACCCCGGCCCCCGGTTGTCGGCCCCAGGCCCCAGCCCCGGCCCCTGGCCCCAGCCCCTGACCCCGGCCCCCGGCTGTCGGCCCCTGGCCCCAGCCCCTGACCCCGGCTGTCGGCCCCCGGCTGTCGGCCCAGCCCCAGCCCCTGACCCCGGCCCCCGGCTGTCGGCCCCTGGCCCCTGCCCCGGCCCCTGGCCCCTGCCCCTGACCCCGGCTGTCGGCCCCCGGCCCCAGCCCCTGACCCCGGCCCCCGGCTGTCGGCCCCTGGCCCCTGCCCCGGCCCCTGGCCCCTGCCCCGGCCCCCGGCTGTCGGCCCCCGGCCCCAGCCCCGGCCCCCGGCGTGTGAATGCTGACGTGGTGTAAAGCGCTTTGAGTGGTCAGAAGTCTTCTTCAATACAGCATGATGTCCACTGTAAACTCACCTGAACAGGTTGTCCATGACGTACCCGTAGTCCTCCACCGTGTTCTCTGGAAGGTAGCAGGAGGTGAACAGGATGACAGCGTTCATCTCGTCTCCATAGTAACCTGACAGCCAATCGGACGCCGTGAGAGGAGTCACAGTTTGACTTACAGTGTTAATGAATGTTGTACAGGTGTTTCATGTCAGTGCGTTTGACCTCTGACCTCCGTGTGACAGGACCGGCAGGTACGGCTCCAGGACGCTCATGTCTACGTGGCATTCATGTCCGGAGATGGAGAACTTCCTCCAGCGGCGCCCTGTGTTGTCCACCTGGTCCAGCTCCATCAGACCCTCTGACTGCTCCACCGGGCTCCTGGCCACGCCCTCAGCAACCCCCCCAGCCCTCGCCGTCCGGGGGAGGTCATCTGTTCAAAGACAGGTCAGAGGTCAGAGAGAGGTCAGAGTTCAGAGGTCATCTGTCTCAGCCGGTCTCACCTTCCCACTCCAGGTCATGGGTGCTGTCTGGCAGCGTTCCCGTCTCGCTGCCTGACGGCGTCTCCAGAGCCTCCAGGTTGATGTCGAGCGACGGCGTCTCGTCCGGCGTCGCAGACAGCGCGGCGGCCGAGAAGCCGTCGCTACTCGGGTCGCGAGAGTCTCTGCGGCTCAGAGTGAGGCTAAGTGGCGGGGCCACCAGGCGCTTCTTAGCCCCCGATAGGGCGAGGCTGGTGGGCGGGGCTGAGTGGAGAGGAGGGGGCGGGGCAAGAGGACAGAGTGAGGAGATATGTAAGGTACCTTAAATATTTATGTTCCTGTTCATTATTTACAGTTTATTCGTTGTTTTTTACAAAATAAATTTGTGAGGTCACCTGGCTGCTGCTCGCCAGCCGATGGGCTCTCTGTATCCTCTGGACTCCCACAATCCTCTGGGAGAGGCCTGAACCAACAACATAAAGTATGAGTTGTTATTCCTGGTTCGACCTCAGTCTGTGAAAACTGTTAGATGTAAAATTTGTATAAAATGTACTCAATATTTTGTCATGTCCAGTTAATAAATGAATTCATAGATTAAACTTTGGTTTCCTGGTTCTGTTGGTGGCTCGTGGGTTATATGTGAACGGTTAAGAACCAAACTGGACAATTAATCATAATCATCGAAAGGTAGATTACATGATTAGTATTTTTATGAATTTTAAGAAAAAAGAGATAATTGTGCCGATCAAATCATCTTGGTTTTTGGCTGTTGCCATCTTGTTTTTTTGTAACCAGAGGTGACACGTGGGTGGAGCTAAGCACAACCAAACACCAAATAAGAAATCTTTAGGCGATCAAAAACGTTCTAATTAACAACACTGTGGTAGCGACCTGTCAATCAGCAGGTAGCCCCGCCCTACAGCCCCCCTGCTCTCTGGTCTATCTGACTCTAAATGGACCATAATCCACTACATGAACATCCTGCTGTACTGAAGAAGACTGAAACTAGAGACTGAGACCAGAAACTGATGTTTCCAGTGTTTACTGAGGTAATCAATCAGAGAGGATCATTTTCCAGAGACTCTATAGACCCAGACTGCAGATCAGTTCTACTAGACATAGTATATAGTACATAGTAATATTCCTCTCCGAACAATCTTGGACCGATTCTTCTTCTGAACTTTAACCTAAGCCCTTGTGAGGAGAGAGTAAAAACATGTAAAACACATCGCATCTCACAAATTTTACTAAAAAGAAAAGTTCACACCACAAGCTGCAAGAACCAAAATGATCACCACTTCAAAAAAATTGAGAAGAATGTACAAAAGTGCCAGAAGGGGGTGTACGGGTTACCTGTAGTAACCTGTGATCTGGATCTGAACAGTAGAACCCGTTCTAACCTTCCAGCTACAGAACGTGAGATAAGAAGAACAAACACAGTCTGTTGGTTTAAAGTCGTCACCACCACACACCAACACTGCTACATACATAAAATAAATACTATGGAAAATATGTTTTAGTTCACAGTACAAATATACAGTACATCAATCAATCAGAAGTAAATCCAAATGTTAAAAGTGAAGCCAATGAAGAGTCTTAACCCTTCATCCTGTCTGCAGCCAGCAGGGGGCGACTCCTCTGGGTCTATAGACGTCTATAGAAAATGATCCTCCTCTCTGATTGATTACCTCAGTCAACACTGGAAACACCAGTTTCTGGTCTCAGTCACTAGTTTCAGTCTTCATCAATACAGCAGGATGTTCATGTAGTGAACTGTCCAGTCTGAGAGTTGTCTGTGTTTTCGTCCTCGAACTTTAACCCTTTCGCAGCGTTTTCACTTCATCACAGTTAATTACAACATTTTAGTCGCTGAATGTCTTATTCAACGTTTGGTTGTACGTAGCTCCGCCCTCTCATGTCACTTCTGGTTGCAAAAAACGGTGAAGGTGACGACTAAAAACCAAGATGGCGACGGCTAAAAACCAAGATGGCGACGGCAAGTGATGCTTCCTTTGTTATGTGACAGTAAAGGTTCACAGAGTGAAGAGGCTGGAGCTGACCTGGGGAAGCCATCGTCCTGCCACTCCTCCCTCAGCTCCATGTCCTGGATGTTGGACCGGCCCGAGGCCCCTACGGGAGCCCTGCAGGGACAAAACAAACACAATAAGAATACACAGACTACAAAACTGTCTATAATAACAGATAAGAACAATGGATATGTATAATAATAATAATAATAATAATAGATAAAGTTATGAATTCAAGTTATTTGTCTATTTATCTAGAAGTACATAAGTATTATCATGAAATGTACTTTTAGTTTTACATATTATATTATTGGAATATTATTACTGATGTATTAACATCCAGGAGCTGGTTTCCTCTGAAACTGTACGTCAACTGTTTTATTACCTTTAAGGTTTAGATGTAAAATGTTCATCTATAAAGTTAGAACAAGGCTGAAATAACATGAAGTGGAAATAATCAAGTAAAATACCTCACAGAACTGGAGTAAATGTACTCAGTTACTGTGGTAAACTGGAGTAAATGTACTCAGTTACTGTGGTAAACTGGAGTAAATGTACTCAGTTACTGTGGTAAACTAGAGTAAATGTACTCAGTTACTGTGGAAAACTGGAGTAAATGTGGTAAACTAGAGTTAATGTACTCAGTTACTGTGGTAAACTAGAGTTAATGTACTCAGTTACTGTGGTAAACTAGAGTAAATGTACTCAGTTACTGTGGTAAACTGGAGTAAAGGTACTCAGTTACTGTGGTAAACTAGAGTAAATGTACTCAGTTACTGTGGTAAACTGGAGTAAAGGTACTCAGTTACTGTGGTAAACTAGAGTAAATGTACTCAGTTACTGTGGTAAACTAGAGTAAATGTACTCAGTTACTGTGGTAAACTGGAGACCGTCAGTCAGAAACCAGTGAAGCTCTGAACTGGAACAACTGCTGACTCAACCAGTAACACACACACAGGGCCACCGAGTCCTCACAAGACTAGAGAAAGACATGTGTTCCCACAACATCACACACACTGTCGTGTTTCAATGATTTATGAGGACATTACATTGACTTACATTCATTTCCTGGAGACTTACCCTGACCATAACTGTAACTGCTACTGGCCTAACCCTAACCCGAATATTTCCCTAACCCTAACCCAAATATTACCCTAACCCTAACCCGAATATTTCCCTAACCCTAACCCAAATATTACCCTAACTCTAATCCGAATATTTCCCTAACCCTAATCCGAATATTTCCCTAACCCTAACCCAAATATTACCCTAACTCTAATCCGAATATTTCCCTAACCCTAATCCGAATATTTCCCTAACTCTAATCCGAATATTTCCCTAACCCTAATCCGAATATTTCCCTAACCCTAATCCGAATATTTCCCTAACCCTAACCCGAATATTTCCCTAACCCTAACCCGAATATTTCCCTAACCCTAACCCGAATATTTCCCTAACCCTAACCCAAATATTACCCTAACCCTAACCCGAATATTTCCCTAACCCTAACCCAGACTCCATTCAATTTTCCATCATTTTAAGCTTCTTCCTGGTTTTCCTGTTGAACAAAAAGATGCAGTGAAGTGACGCTCACCTGTCACCTGTCAGCAGGTAACACTCTTCAGTTCAACATATAGTGATGATCCAGCAAGCAGCTTGTTCCAGATAAACGCTGAATCAGACTGAACGAACCTGCCTGACTGCTCTGATTCTGATTGTTCGCAGAGACACACCTGAGCAGGGATCTATTATTCCTCTGTTTGTTGTTACTGAAGCAGAAGGTTGAGACGCTTTATCTGACACACCCACCCAGGTAACCACACCTGAGTATGTGTGTGTGTGTGTGTGTTAGGTCACAGCTCAAGGAGATCAGGTGTGGAACAGAAAGTGGGACGTCCTCCTCCTTCAGCTGTGGTGCCTTCAGGGTCCAATTGGGAAAATCCACACCTCTCATAGGGTTCTGATGATGACGGCCAAAACCAAGATGGGCGCTGCTTAAAAAACCAAGATGATGATGGCAAAAAAAACAAGATAGTGGCTGACAAAATCCAAAATGGCAACAACCAAAAACAATTCAGGTCCCAGAGGAGGTTCAGGCTTCTTTAAAGAGCGCCTGAAGAGATGCATGAAGCTGCCTTCACATGAGGAGAGATTAGCTCTTCACCTACTGCGAGGTTGGGTGGTAAGGCAACAGGGAAAGTATCTCCCCAAAAGGACGCCATTCACCGTTTCTAGGCAACAACAACAGTTGCAGCGGTTCTCATTGGCTGTGCTTTGAAAGGTCAGCAGCAACGGAGGTCAAAGTTGAAATAAGGTGATCGTGGTGGCGATTTGGAGCAGTGGTTTCAAGAGTTGTTAACGTGGGGCTTCTTTAGGACGGTTCCACGAATACATAAAAGAATGAAGGGTCATTACGTCACTGTGTAGCCCATCAACGCACGCCGGTACTGAGACTATCAGTTTTTGCCAACACTGAGGTGATATTTAAGAATATGTCAGTGGGCTAGCTAGTATTGTTGTCTTGTTTTTAACAACATCTGAAGAAAATCCTAGTTTCTCTCAGTCTGTCCTGTCTCTCTCTCTCCAGGATCACCAGAGTTAGTGGAGAAAGTTAACATTAACCAATGAGACCAGATTAGCCGACAGCTACGCTGCTGGAGGAGGAGACGGCTGGATAACGCTAGTTAGCTAGCTAGCTTGTCTGGACACTGACAAGGTAGCTAGCTAACTAGTTAGACTGTTTAGAGACAAGCTAGCTAGCTAGCTAGCTTGTCCAGAGACTGACTAGCTAGCTAGCTAGCTCCTGCTCTCCTCCTGGTGAAGTAGCCTCCTAGCGGTGAGGACTGAGGCAGAGGGACCGTGACCCAGCTCTGTCTGCTGCTGGACTCATTTTCTGTAGCATGGAGGAATTAGCAAGCTAAGCTAGCTAAGTAGCCGGCCAGCAGGCTGGAGGCCAACGGCAGCGCTGTAAAGATAAACTGAGGGCGTATAAATCTTTGGATGTCTATAGTTAACTATCCTTCAGTGAAGTCAGTCAGAAAGAGAGTCGGACAATATCAACAGTACAAACTGCTGCTAGCAGAAGGCTAAATATTAGCATCATTTCCTCTCCATCTCTGAAAGGTTTCTCTGATATTGTAGCTCTCTAGATCCTCCAATCACAGTTTGTCATCTCAGATGTTGATATCTGGATTCTGGCAGCCAACAACAGCAAGACGACATTTAGATGTGGAGCTTTAGCCCACTGCTAGCATTAGCCTCCAGTCTTTGGTTAGCCTCCAGCTAACTCTGGGACCTCATCATGAGATTCACACAAACAGGGTCAACAGATCTAGGCCTATAAATCTGGACCTTTATACTGGTACTTCTTACTTTGTTCATCATCAAACTAAGTTGACATTTGCACTCTGTTAGCCAACGTTAGCCAGCAACATCGTTGTTGAGACATCCTCCATTATAAAACCCTTAATGTTAGTAAGAAATCCTCCTGAAGGGGTAAAAGAAAGACAGGGAGCTGATGGAAGATGGTCCAGCCTGTCCAGCTTCATCGCTGCTCTCATACGGCGGTTACAGCTGATCAGTGTAGCGTAGCGCCGGCCCTCTGGTTGTGTGTGATTAGTATCTGTATGGCTAGCATCATGTGAGTCCCTGCAGTCAGTTCTTCTTCTCTGCTCTAAAACACAGCGGCATCGACCACATTTCTGATACTGGTATCTGTATCCAGATAAGTCTAAATCTGTGTTCAGCTTCACTCTGTAAACAGCCTGTTCAGGTTGTCATGGAAACAGCAGCTTCCTGTCTGAGAGGCTGAGCTCAGGTCAGTGAGATAACTGGACCAGACCACTGATCCAGGATCTGGACTGAACCAGGAGACACCTGAGGAGTCACAGCAGACAGGATGTCAATTGACATCACTTCCTGCTGATCACAAACACTGAGATATCAAACAGCGAACGCACCACAGCGACTCCTTCACTGACCGTCTGGAAGGACAAACGCTAGCTCCAAAAAAAAAAAAAAAAAAAAGAAAACACCAACTTTAAACTAAACTTCCTCTTACTGCTGTACAGGAAACACACACACACAAACACACACACACACACACACACACACACACAAACACACACACACACACACACACACACACAAACACACACACTCCAACACACACACACACACACACAATATACTCATACACACACTCAAACACACACACATATACTCACACACACACACACACATATATACTCACACACACACACACACACACACACACACTCAAACACACACTCACTCAAACACACACACACATTCAAACACACACACACACACACACTCAATCACCAGTGTACCTGTCCTCTGCGTTCCTGTCCGTGTGCCCAGCGGGGGAGCTCATGATGTCACAGTGATGTCACGGCGTGTTCTGACCAGCATGTGAGCGTCTGGACGTCTGTGTGTCTTCCTCTCTCTCTGGGGGAGTTCCCGCTCAGCGCGATTCTCTCTCCCTCTCTCTCCCTCTCTCGCCCTCTCCCTCGCCGCCCGACAGGTTCGGCTGCATTTCACAGCAGAGCTGCCGTCTAATTGGTCGACGCTCTCCTGCTCTGCGCAGACAGGTGAGGCAGCAGGTCATCTTCCCTTTGATGTCATTACTATTAACCAATCAGCTGCTGAAGCTATTTAAAGCAGGAGGAAGTGCCAGGTGTCTCCAGGGTCCTACTGCCGACCTCGAAGTTTTCATTCTCAGTCAAAAATACAAAAAGATATATTGTTGCTCACTCAGATATATTGTTGCTGACTCATATTGTTGCTCACTCAGATATATTGTTGCTCACTCAGATATATTGTTGCTGACTCATATTGTTGCTCACTCAGATATATTGTTGCTGACTCATATTGTTGCTCACTCAGATATATTGTTGCTGACTCATATTGTTGCTCACTCAGATATATTGTTGCTGACTCATATTGTTGCTCACTCAGATATATTGTTGCTGACTCATATTGTTGCTCACTCAGATATATTGTTGCTGACTCATATTGTTGCTCACTCAGATATATTGTTGCTCACTCAGATATATTGTTGCTCACTCAGATATATTGTTGCTCACTCAGATATATTGTTGCTGACTCATATTGTTGCTCACTCAGATATATTGTTGCTGACTCATATTGTTGCTCACTCAGATATATTGTTGCTGACTCATATTGTTGCTCACTCAGATATATTGTTGCTCACTCAGATATATTGTTGCTCACTCAGATATATTATTTTGCTCACTCAGATATATTGTTGCTCACTCATATTGTTGCTCACTCAGATATATTGTTGCTGACTCATATTGTTGCTCACTCAGATATATTGTTGCTGACTCATATTGTTGCTCACTCAGATATATTGTTGCTGACTCATATTGTTGCTCACTCAGATATATTGTTGCTATTTTTGACTCATATTGTTGCTCACTCAGATATATTGTTGCTCACTCAGATATATTGTTGCTGACTCATATTGTTGCTCACACTCAGCACAATCCTCTCCTTAATCAGAACAATCCTCTTCAGGGATCAATCAGTCCATCAGGAAGAACCAGTGATGCTGAATCACTTTCAGCTGCTTTGGTGTAAATCAGCGTGACAGCAGGACAACCCCCACAAAGGGAATGGTTTCACAGGTGGTGACTGGTTCTCCTCTAGTTCTGGTTCTGATCGAGTCCTTGTCACTACTTGTAGCATGAAGCGGTAGATGCAGTCCAATCAGGTTGATACAGGTAGTCCAGATTCTCTAGGATGGATCATCCATATGTGAGGTCACAATAAAGTTTGCTGTGTCTCGGCGCACTCCCAGTCTCAAGAGCCTGGAGGAGACACCAGGAGACCAGCTGGAAGACCAGAAGGGCTGGACAGGGCCGTAGAGGGGCATCAACCCAGCAGCAGGACCGCTATCTGCTTCTTTGTGCCAGCAGGACCAGGACAAGCACCGGCAGAGCTCTACAACATGACCTCCAGCAGGCTACTGGTGGACCCGGTCCCACAGACCAGCACCCTGCATCTCCATTGGCTTTCACCAGAGACCACCAGAACTGGTGGGTCTGCCATGGGCGCCCCGTTCTCTTCAAAGGTCTCACTGCCAGACAGATGCCAGGGGACAGGAAGACCAAGGTCTGCCCTAGAGAGCTGGTATTTAGATATGGTGACCAGATGTCCCGGTTTGGGGCAGTGGTTAACCCTTCAGAGGTTTAACTATTATTATAGTAGTCAGTGGTTAACCCTTCAGAGGTTTAACTATTATTATAGTAGTCAGTGGTTAACCCTTCAGAGGTTTAACTATTATTATAGTAGTCAGTGGTTAACCCTTCAGAGGTTTAACTATTATTATAGTAGTCAGTGGTTAACCCTTCAGAGGTTTAACTATTATTATAGTAGTCAGTGGTTAACCCTTCAGAGGTTTAACTATTATTATAGTAGTCAGTCGTTAACCCTTCAGAGGTTTAACTATTATTATAGTAGTTAGTGGTTAACCCTTCAGAGGTTTAACTATTATTATAGTAGTCAGTGGTTAACCCTTCAGAGGTTTAACTATTATTATAGTAGTCAGTGGTTAACCCTTCAGAGGTTTAACTATTATTATAGTAGTCAGTGGTTAACCCTTCAGAGGTTTAACTATTATTATAGTAGTCAGTCGTTAACCCTTCAGAGGTTTAACTATTATTATAGTAGTTAGTGGTTAACCCTTCAGAGGTTTAACTATTATTATAGTAGTCAGTGGTTAACCCTTCAGAGGTTTAACTATTATTATAGTAGTCAGTGGTTAACCCTTCAGAGGTTTAACTATTATTATAGTAGTCAGTGGTTAACCCTTCAGAGGTTTAACTATTATTATAGTAGTTAGTAGTTAGTGGTTAACCCTTCAGAGGTTTAACTATTATTATAGTAGTCAGTGGTTAACCCTTCAGAGGTTTAACTATTATTATAGTTTTTTTATTATTTTATAATTAAAAAAGAGTCAGTGGTTAACCCTTCAGAGGTTTAACTATTATTATAGTAGTTAGTAGTTAGTGGTTAACCCTTCAGTGGTTTAACTATTATTATAGTAGTTAGTAGTTAGTGGTTAACCCTTCAGAGGTTTAACTATTATTATAGTAGTCAGTGGTTAACCCTTCAGAGGTTTAACTATTATTATAGTAGTCAGTGGTTAACCCTTCAGAGGTTTAACTATTATTATAGTAGTCAGTGGTTAACCCTTCAGAGGTTTAACTATTATTATAGTAGTTAGTGAGGTTAACCCTTCAGAGGTTTAACTATTATTATAGTAGTCAGTGGTTAACCCTTCAGAGGTTTAACTATTATTATAGTAGTTAGTAGTTAGTGGTTAACCCTTCAGAGGTTTAACTATTATTATAGTAGTCAGTGGTTAACCCTTCAGAGGTTTAACTATTATTATAGTAGTCAGTGGTTAACCCTTCAGAGGTTTAACTATTATTATAGTAGTCAGTGGTTAACCCTTCAGAGGTTTAACTATTATTATAGTAGTTAGTAGTTAGTGGTTAACCCTTCAGAGGTTTAACTATTATTATAGTAGTCAGTGGTTAACCCTTCAGAGGTTTAATTATTATTATAGTAGTCAGTGGTTAACCCTTCAGAGGTTTAACTATTATTATAGTAGTCAGTGGTTAACCCTTCAGTGGTTTAATTATTATTATAGTAGTTAGTAGTTAGTGGTTAACCCTTCAGTGGTTTAACTATTATTATAGTAGTTAGTAGTTAGTGGTTAACCCTTCAGAGGTTTAACTATTATTATAGTAGTCAGTGGTTAACCCTTCAGAGGTTTAACTATTATTATAGTAGTTAGTAGTTAGTGGTTAACCCTTCAGAGGTTTAACTATTATTATAGTAGTCAGTGGTTAACCCTTCAGAGGTTTAACTATTATTATAGTAGTCAGTGGTTAACCCTTCAGAGGTTTAACTATTATTATAGTAGTTAGTAGTTAGTGGTTAACCCTTCAGAGGTTTAACTATTATTATAGTAGTCAGTGGTTAACCCTTCAGAGGTTTAACTATTATTATAGTAGTCAGTGGTTAACCCTTCAGAGGTTTAACTATTATTATAGTAGTCAGTGGTTAACCCTTCAGAGGTTTAACTATTATTATAGTAGTCAGTGGTTAACCCTTCAGAGGTTTAACTATTATTATAGTAGTTAGTAGTTAGTGGTTAACCCTTCAGAGGTTTAACTATTATTATAGTAGTCAGTGGTTAACCCTTCAGAGGTTTAACTATTATTATAGTAGTTAGTAGTTAGTGGTTAACCCTTCAGAGGTTTAACTATTATTATAGTAGTTAGTAGTTAGTGGTTAACCCTTCAGAGGTTTAACTATTATTATAGTAGTTAGTAGTTAGTGGTTAACCCTTCAGAGGTTTAACTATTATTATAGTAGTCAGTGGTTAACCCTTCAGAGGTTTAACTATTATTATAGTAGTCAGTGGTTAACCCTTCAGAGGTTTAACTATTATTATAGTAGTTAGTAGTTAGTGGTTAACCCTTCAGAGGTTTAACTATTATTATAGTAGTCAGTGGTTAACCCTTCAGAGGTTTAACTATTATTATAGTAGTCAGTGGTTAACCCTTCAGAGGTTTAACTATTATTATAGTAGTTAGTGGTTAACCCTTCAGAGGTTTAACTATTATTATAGTAGTTAGTAGTTAGTGGTTAACCCTTCAGAGGTTTAACTATTATTATAGTAGTTAGTGGTTAACCCTTCAGAGGTTTAACTATTATTATAGTAGTTAGTAGTCAGTGGTTAACCCTTCAGAGGTTTAACTATTATTATAGTAGTTAGTAGTCAGTGGTTAACCCTTCAGAGGTTTAACTATTATTATAGTAGTTAGTAGTTAGTGGTTAACCCTTCAGAGGTTTAACTATTATTATAGTAGTTAGTAGTTAGTGGTTAACCCTTCAGAGGTTTAACTATTATTATAGTAGTTAGTAGTTAGTGGTTAACCCTTCAGAGGTTTAACTATTATTATAGTAGTCAGTGGTTAACCCTTCAGAGGTTTAACTATTATTATAGTAGTCAGTGGTTAACCCTTCAGAGGTTTAACTATTATTATAGTAGTTAGTAGTTAGTGGTTAACCCTTCAGAGGTTTAACTATTATTATAGTAGTCAGTGGTTAACCCTTCAGAGGTTTAACTATTATTATAGTAGTCAGTGGTTAACCCTTCAGAGGTTTAACTATTATTATAGTAGTTAGTGGTTAACCCTTCAGAGGTTTAACTATTATTATAGTAGTTAGTAGTTAGTGGTTAACCCTTCAGAGGTTTAACTATTATTATAGTAGTTAGTGGTTAACCCTTCAGAGGTTTAACTATTATTATAGTAGTTAGTAGTCAGTGGTTAACCCTTCAGAGGTTTAACTATTATTATAGTAGTTAGTAGTTAGTGGTTAACCCTTCAGAGGTTTAACTATTATTATAGTAGTTAGTAGTCAGTGGTTAACCCTTCAGAGGTTTAACTATTATTATAGTAGTCAGTGGTTAACCCTTCAGAGGTTTAACTATTATGATAGTAGTCAGTGGTTAACCCTTCAGAGGTTTAACTATTATTATAGTAGTCAGTGGTTAACCCTTCAGAGGTTTAACTATTATTATAGTAGTTAGTGGGTTAACCCTTCAGAGGTTTAACTATTATTATAGTAGTCAGTAGAGGTTAACCCTTCAGAGGTTTAACTATTATTATAGTAGTTAGTAGTTAGTGGTTAACCCTTCAGAGGTTTAACTATTATTATAGTAGTCAGTAGGTTAACCCTTCAGAGGTTTAACTATTATTATAGTAGTCAGTAGGTTAACCCTTCAGAGGTTTAACTATTATTATAGTAGTCAGTGGTTAACCCTTCAGAGGTTTAACTATTATTATAGTAGTTAGTAGTTAGTGGTTAACCCTTCAGAGGTTTAACTATTATTATAGTAGTCAGTGGTTAACCCTTCAGAGGTTTAATTATTATTATAGTAGTCAGTGGTTAACCCTTCAGAGGTTTAACTATTATTATAGTAGTCAGTGGTTAACCCTTCAGAGGTTTAATTATTATTATAGTAGTTAGTAGTTAGTGGTTAACCCTTCAGTGGTTTAACTATTATTATAGTAGTTAGTAGTTAGTGGTTAACCCTTCAGAGGTTTAACTATTATTATAGTAGTCAGTGGTTAACCCTTCAGAGGTTTAACTATTATTATAGTAGTCAGTGGTTAACCCTTCAGAGGTTTAACTATTATTATAGTAGTCAGTGGTTAACCCTTCAGAGGTTTAACTATTATTATAGTAGTCAGTGGTTAACCCTTCAGAGGTTTAACTATTATTATAGTAGTTAGTAGTTAGTGGTTAACCCTTCAGAGGTTTAACTATTATTATAGTAGTCAGTTGGTCCCTCAAGGTTTAACTATATTATAGTAGTTAGAGTTAGTGGTTAACCCTTCAGAGGTTTAACTATTATTATAGTAGTTAGTAGTTAGTGGTTAACCCTTCAGAGGTTTAACTATTATTATAGTAGTTAGTAGTTAGTGGTTAACCCTTCAGAGGTTTAACTATTATTATAGTAGTTAGTAGTTAGTGGTTAACCCTTCAGAGGTTTAACTATTATTATAGTAGTTAGTAGTTAGTGGTTAACCCTTCAGAGGTTTAACTATTATTATAGTAGTCAGTGGTTAACCCTTCAGAGGTTTAACTATTATTATAGTAGTCAGTGGTTAACCCTTCAGAGGTTTAACTATTATTATAGTAGTTAGTAGTTAGTGGTTAACCCTTCAGAGGTTTAACTATTATTATAGTAGTCAGTGGTTAACCCTTCAGAGGTTTAACTATTATTATAGTAGTCAGTGGTTAACCCTTCAGAGGTTTAACTATTATTATAGTAGTTAGTGGTTAACCCTTCAGAGGTTTAACTATTATTATAGTAGTTAGTAGTTAGTGGTTAACCCTTCAGAGGTTTAACTATTATTATAGTAGTTAGTGGTTAACCCTTCAGAGGTTTAACTATTATTATAGTAGTTAGTAGTCAGTGGTTAACCCTTCAGAGGTTTAACTATTATTATAGTAGTTAGTAGTCAGTGGTTAACCCTTCAGAGGTTTAACTATTATTATAGTAGTTAGTAGTTAGTGGTTAACCCTTCAGAGGTTTAACTATTATTATAGTAGTTAGTAGTTAGTGGTTAACCCTTCAGAGGTTTAACTATTATTATAGTAGTTAGTAGTTAGTGGTTAACCCTTCAGAGGTTTAACTATTATTATAGTAGTCAGTGGTTAACCCTTCAGAGGTTTAACTATTATTATAGTAGTCAGTGGGTTAACCCTTCAGAGGTTTAACTATTATTATAGTAGTTAGTAGTTAGTGGTTAACCCTTCAGAGGTTTAACTATTATTATAGTAGTCAGTGGTTAACCCTTCAGAGGTTTAACTATTATTATAGTAGTCAGTGGTTAACCCTTCAGAGGTTTAACTATTATTATAGTAGTTAGTGGGTTAACCCTTCAGAGGTTTAACTATTATTATAGTAGTTAGTAGTTAGTGGTTAACCCTTCAGAGGTTTAACTATTATTATAGTAGTTAGTGGTTAACCCTTCAGAGGTTTAACTATTATTATAGTAGTTAGTAGTCAGTGGTTAACCCTTCAGAGGTTTAACTATTATTATAGTAGTTAGTAGTGGTCAGCATCAGTGGTTAACCCTTCAGAGGTTTAACTATTATTATAGTAGTTAGTAGTTAGTGGTTAACCCTTCAGAGGTTTAACTATTATTATAGTAGTTAGTAGTTAGTGGTTAACCCTTCAGAGGTTTAACTATTATTATAGTAGTCAGTGGTTAACCCTTCAGAGGTTTAACTATTATTATAGTAGTCAGTGGTTAACCCTTCAGAGGTTTAACTATTATTATAGTAGTCAGTGGTTAACCCTTCAGAGGTTTAACTATTATTATAGTAGTTAGTAGTTAGTGGTTAACCCTTCAGAGGTTTAACTATTATTATAGTAGTTAGTAGTTAGTGGTTAACCCTTCAGAGGTTTAACTATTATTATAGTAGTTAGTAGTTAGTGGTTAACCCTTCAGAGGTTTAACTATTATTATAGTAGTTAGTAGTTAGTGGTTAACCCTTCAGAGGTTTAACTATTATTATAGTAGTTAGTAGTTAGTGGTTAACCCTTCAGAGGTTTAACTATTATTATAGTAGTCAGTGGTTAACCCTTCAGAGGTTTAACTATTATTATAGTAGTTAGTGGTTAACCCTTCAGAGGTTTAACTATTATTATAGTAGTTAGTAGTTAGTGGTTAACCCTTCAGAGGTTTAACTATTATTATAGTAGTCAGTGGTTAACCCTTCAGAGGTTTAACTATTATTATAGTAGTTAGTAGTTAGTGGTTAACCCTTCAGAGGTTTAACTATTATTATAGTAGTTAGTAGTTAGTGGTTAACCCTTCAGAGGTTTAACTATTATTATAGTAGTCAGTGGTTAACCCTTCAGAGGTTTAACTATTATTATAGTAGTCAGTGGTTAACCCTTCAGAGGTTTAACTATTATTATAGTAGTTAGTAGTTAGTGGTTAACCCTTCAGAGGTTTAACTATTATTATAGTAGTTAGTAGTTAGTGGTTAACCCTTCAGAGGTTTAACTATTATTATAGTAGTTAGTAGTTAGTGGTTAACCCTTCAGAGGTTTAACTATTATTATAGTAGTCAGTGGTTATTACCCTTCAGAGGTTTAACTATTATTATAGTAGTTAGTAGTTAGTGGTTAACCCTTCAGAGGTTTAACTATTATTATAGTAGTTAGTAGTTAGTGGTTAACCCTTCAGAGGTTTAACTATTATTATAGTAGTTAGTAGTTAGTGGTTAACCCTTCAGAGGTTTAACTATTATTATAGTAGTCAGTGGTTAACCCTTCAGAGGTTTAACTATTATTATAGTAGTCAGTGGTTAACCCTTCAGAGGTTTAACTATTATTATAGTAGTCAGTGGTTAACCCTTCAGAGGTTTAACCATTATTATAGTAGTCAGTGGTTAACCCTTCAGAGGTTTAACTATTATTATAGTAGTTAGTAGTTAGTGGTTAACCCTTCAGAGGTTTAACTATTATTATAGTAGTCAGTGGTTAACCCTTCAGAGGTTTAACTATTATTATAGTAGTCAGTAGGTTAACCCTTCAGAGGTTTAACTATTATTATAGTAGTCAGTGGTTAACCCTTCAGAGGTTTAACTATTATTATAGTAGTTAGTAGTTAGTGGTTAACCCTTCAGAGGTTTAACTATTATTATAGTAGTTAGTAGTTAGTGGTTAACCCTTCAGAGGTTTAACTATTATTATAGTAGTCAGTGGTTAACCCTTCAGAGGTTTAACTATTATTAAGTAGTTAGTAGTTAGTGGTTAACCCTTCAGAGGTTTAACTATTATTATAGTAGTCAGTGGTTAACCCTTCAGAGGTTTAACTATTATTATAGTAGTCAGTGGTTAACCCTTCAGAGGTTTAACTATTATTATAGTAGTTAGTAGTTAGTGGTTAACCCTTCAGAGGTTTAACTATTATTATAGTAGTTAGTAGTTAGTGGTTAACCCTTCAGAGGTTTAACTATTATTATAGTAGTTAGTAGTTAGTGGTTAACCCTTCAGAGGTTTAACTATTATTATAGTAGTCAGTGGTTAACCCTTCAGAGGTTTAACTATTATTATAGTAGTCAGTGGTTAACCCTTCAGTGGTTTAACTATTATTATAGTAGTCAGTGGTTAACCCTTCAGAGGTTTAACTATTATTATAGTAGTCAGTGGTTAACCCTTCAGAGGTTTAACTATTATTATAGTAGTCAGTGGTTAACCCTTCAGAGGTTTAACTATTATTATAGTAGTTAGTAGTTAGTGGTTAACCCTTCAGAGGTTTAACTATTATTATAGTAGTTAGTAGTTAGTGGTTAACCCTTCAGAGGTTTAACTATTATTATAGTAGTCAGTGGTTAACCCTTCAGTTTTTTTTATTTTTTTTTTATTTAGTGGTTAACCCTTCAGAGGTTTAACTATTATTATAGTATTGTCAGTGGTTAACCCTTCAGAGGTTTAACTATTATTATAGTAGTTAGTAGTTAGTGGTTAACCCTTCAGAAGTTTAACTATTATTATAGTATTTCGTCAGTGGTTAACCCTTCAGAGGTTTAACTATTATTATAGTAGTTACTAGTTAGTGGTTAACCCTTCAGAGGTTTAACTATTATTATAGTAATTTCTAGTCAGTGGTTAACCCTTCAGTGGTTTAACTATTATTATAGTAGTTAGTAGTTAGTGGTTAACCCTTCAGAAGTTTAACTATTATTATAGTAATTTCTAGTCAGTGGTTAACCCTTCAGAGGTTTAACTATTATTATAGTAATTTCTAGTTAGTGGTTAACGCTTCAGTGGTTTAACTATTATTATAGTAATTTCTAGTTAGTGGTTAACCCTATGGTTTAACTATTATTATATAATTTCTATTATTGTTTCAGTGGTTTAACTATTATTATAGTAATTTCTAGTTAGTGGTTAACCCTTCAGTGGTTTAATGGAACTATTATTATAGTAGTTAGTAGTCAGTGGTTAACCCTTCAGTGGTTTAATGGAACTATTATTATAGTTAGTAAATGTGGACCCATGTGAAATAAATAAAATCTTAATGACTTATGATGTTGATGTGAATGATGATGAGTGAATGATGCTAAAAGCAGCGTTTTGACCAGTAAAAGATGGTGTTGAAGTGTTAACGCTGGTGACGCTGAGCTACATAATGACACTTCTGCCCTGGTTCAGGTAAAGAATAAGGTAAACATATAATCACTGGTTTACTTCCTAAATGACAAAAAATGATTAATTAGAAAAAAACACATTTGAATCAAATATTATTCTGTGAAGAGAAAAATAAACGTGTTCATTTTATTTAAAGATTATTTTATCATCAGGATTTTCCTGCAGCTGCTCCTCCTGAATGTTAAACTTCTATATTTCATCAGGTCTGAATTAGTCGTTAATCAAATGAAAATTAATCTGTAATCAATTCATCATTTAAGTTATTTTTTAACCAAACAATTTGATGAAATGTGAGAATCACAACTTTTTCTAACATTACATCTAAATTATATTTTGGGTTATTTTTTATATTTATCTCTTTCATATCTCAGTCAACTGAACATCTTTGAGTTTTTGGTATTTTTTCTGTCTCCTGACCAAACGACAGAAAACAACAGATGATGGAAAAAAGCATTATTAATAATAATAATGATAATTAGCTGCAGGCGTTGGTGCCCCCCCCAGTGGACGTGACTGGCTCTGCAGCACCGTCACATCATCAGAGACATCACTTTAAAATGAAAACACACTTCAATCAAATACTTCTGATCCAAACAAGTTCAGACATCATTAGTCTATTTTACATTTTATTTTGAAGGACTGACAGCTGTGTCTCTGAGGAAGTCATTCCAAATGATTTTTCAGAATAAAACAACATTTGAGTGTTCATCAATAAAAGCGTTGTCCATGTTTTCAGTTGGATGTTTTTGTCATGGGCGGGGTGGTGTGGTGGGTCCCCCCCCAAAAGGGGGGGGTGTTTTTTCCTTCCTGCTTTTTTTTTTTTGGGTTGTTTTTTCTCCCCCCCTTCTGGTGGTTTTTTCTCCCTCCCCCCCCTCCCTCCCCCCCCAAAAAAATTTTTTTTTATGTTAATTAATTAATTTATATTTTTCGTGGGTGTGTATGTGTGTGTGTGTGGTTTTTTTTTTTTTTTTTTTTTTTCTTTTTTTTCCCTCCGATGGATTGACACCCTTCCTGGGGAGAATCCCCCCCCCCCCCCCTCCCCCCTGGGGGAGCCCCCACCCCCCCCCCCCCCCCTAACGGGATAAGCGGTTGACGATGGATGGATGGATGGATGGATGTTTTTGTCATTGTGTCTGTGGTACCTTCATCATCTGACAGACAGACAGACGGACGGACGCCCTGCTGATTGACAGGTCAGAGGTCAAAGATCAGTTCCCTCCTCTGGCAGCCATCTTGCTGAACTTCTCCTCCAGGTCCTGAGCGCTGATGTGAGGCAGGCCGTCATCCAGCGGACAGCCCTCCACCAAACTGTTCATCGGGGTCGGAGGGACCCGGGATTCCTCCTCCTCCACGTCTCCCAGGCGACTGTCTCCCAGGCAACCGTCTCCATCCTGCTCCCTTAGGAACTCCTTAACGATGGGGAGGAGCTTCTTCCTGGACGCCAGAGTGTTTCCTTTACAGACACACAAAGTCATCTCCTCTTATTACATATTATATTACATTATAATATGTTACAAGATATTATATTGTTGTTCTGTATTATGCTGTCAAATAATCAGATGATATCATATTACATTATATTATATATGTTATAAGATATTCTAATGTTATATTGTATTATACTATCATATATCATCTTATATTACATCACTGTGGTCCAGGACGTGTAACGTCACAGTGACGGCGGCAGAAACAGAAACCAGCAGCAGGATTCATCTAACTGGTGATGAAATGATCAAACAGAGGAGCTGATTGGCTGCAGTGAGTGTGAGATCACTTCCTGACCCGCCTGCTCTCTCAGGCTTCGGAGGGGGAGAAGTTTACCTTGCTGATAGGCTGTGATGTGGAGATGGGGGCTGTTGATTGGACAGAGGTTGAGGGCGGGGTTACGGGCCTGTTCCAGGTGGAGGCTCACCTGAAGGGGGAGGAAGTTGTCATGGCAACTCAATATAACATAGAAACTGGAGTAACAATGTGTACCTACAGCAGTAGTAGTATTTTAACATGTACTTGTACCTGTTGCCTGCAGGTGGCGCTGTGGCTGAACACAGCGAGCTCTCTGATTGGCTCTCTGCTCTCGCCGTAGGAGATGGTCATCAGCAGCACGAGGTCAAATCCAAACTTCAGACAAAAAGCGGAGAGCTCCGCCTCCAACTCCGCCCTCTGCAGGAAGTCCTGACCCGCACACACAAATGATGTCATTGATCCAAGGTCAGAGCTCACAGCTGATTGGTCACAACTGGGGGTGGAGCCTCCAGGTACCAACAGTAGTACAGCATGTAGTACAGAGAGTAGTACAGCATGTAGTACAGAGAGTAGTACAGCATGTAGTACAGAGAGTAGTACAGCATGTAGTACAGAGAGTAGTACAGAGTGTAGTACAGAGAGTAGTACAGAGTGTAGTACAGAGTGTAGTACAGAGAGTAGTACAGAGTGTAGTACAGAGAGTAGTACAGAGAGTAGTACAGAGAGTAGGACAGAGAGTAGTACAGAGTGTAGTACAGCATGTAGTACAGGAAGTGTAGTACAGAGAGTAGTACAGAGTGTAGGGGTACAGAGAGTAGTACAGAGTGTAGTACAGAGTGTAGTACAGAGAGTAGTACAGAGAGTAGTACAGAGTGTAGTAAGAGAGTAGTACACAGTGAGTACAGAGAGTAGTACAGAGAGTAGTACAGAGTGTAGTACAGAGAGTAGTACAGAGAGTAGTACAGAGTGTAGTACAGAGAGTAGTACAGAGTGTAGGACAGAGAGTAGGACAGAGAGTAGTACAGAGTGTAGTACAGAGTGTAGTACAGAGAGTAGTACAGAGGGGAGAGGAGGAAGAGAGAGGAAGAGAGAGAAGAGGTAGGAGTAGGGAGTAGTACAGAGTGTAGTACAGAGAGTAGTACAGAGTGTAGGACAGAGAGTAGTACAGAGAGTAGTACAGAGTGTAGGACAGAGTGTAGTACAGAGAGTAGTACAGAGTGTAGGACAGAGAGTAGGACAGAGTGTAGTACAGAGTGTAGTACAGAGAGTAGTACAGAGAGTAGTACAGAGTGTAGGACAGAGAGTAGTACAGAGAGTAGTACAGAGTGTAGGACAGAGAGTAGGACAGAGAGTAGTACAGAGTGTAGTACAGAGAGTAGTACAGAGAGTAGTACAGAGTGTAGTACAGAGAGTAGTACAGAGTGTAGTACAGAGAGTAGTACAGAGTGTAGGACAGAGAGTAGGACAGAGAGTAGTACAGAGTGTAGTACAGAGTGTAGTACAGAGAGTAGTACAGAGTGTAGTACAGAGAGTAGTACAGAGTGTAGGACAGAGAGTAGGACAGAGAGTAGTACAGAGTGTAGTACAGAGTGTAGTACAGAGAGTAGTACAGAGGTAGACAAGTGTAGTACAGAGAGTAGTACACAGAGTACAGAGAACAAGAGAGACAGAGTGTAGGACAAGAGGGCAAGGTAACAGGGTAACAAGAGAGTACACATGTAGTACAGAGAGTAGTACAGAGTGTAGTACAGAGAGTAGTACAGAGAGTAGGACAGAGAGTAGTACAGAGAGTAGTACAGAGTGTAGTACAGAGAGTAGTACAGAGAGTAGTACAGAGAGTAGTACAGAGTGTAGTACAGAGAGTAGTACAGAGTGTAGTACAGAGAGTAGTACAGAGAGTAGTACAGAGTGTAGGACAGAGAGTAGTACAGAGAGTAGTACAGAGAGTAGGACAGAGAGTAGTACACAGAGTAGTACAGAGAGTAGTACAGAGTGTAGGACAGAGAGTAGGACAGAGTGTAGTACAGAGTGTAGTACAGAGAGTAGTACAGAGAGTAGTACAGAGTGTAGTACAGAGAGTAGTACAGAGTGTAGTACAGAGAGTAGTACAGAGTGTAGGACAGAGAGTAGGACAGAGAGTAGTACAGAGTGTAGGACAGAGAGTAGTACAGAGAGTAGTACAGAGTGTAGTACAGAGTGTAGGAGGACAGAGAGTAGTACACAGTAGGGGTAAGTACAGAGAGTAGTACAGAGAGTAAAGAGGTAGGACAGAGAGTAGTACAGAGTGTAGTACAGAGAGTAGTACAGAGAGTAGGGAAAAGAGGAGAGAGAGACAGAGAGAGTACAAGTGTAGTACAGAGAGTAGTACAGAGAGTAGAGAGAGTAGTACAGAAGTAGTACAGAGTGTAGTACAGAGAGTAGTACAGAGAGTAGTAGCAGAGTGTAGTACAGAGAGTAGTACAGAGTGGGTAGACAAGTAGACAGAGAGTATACAGAGAGTAGTACAGAGGAACAAAGTAGTACAGAGAGTAGAGGACAGAGAGTAGTACAGAGAGTAGTACAGAGAGTAGTACAGAGAGTAGTACAGAGTGTAGTACAGAGAGTAGTACAGAGAGTAGTACAGAGTGTAGTACAGAGGTAGTAACAGAGAGTAGTACAGAGTGTAGTACAGAGAGTAGTACAGAATGTAGTACAGAGAGTAGTACAGAGGTAGGGACAGAGAGTAGGACAGAGAGTAGTACAAGTAGTACAGAGAGTAGACAAAGTATACAGTGAAGGACATGTAGACAGAGAGTAGTAAGATAGACAAAGTAACAAGATAACAAGGAGACAAGAGTAGTACAGAGGTAGTACAGAGAGTAGTACAGAGTGTAGTACAGAGAGTAGTACAGAGTGTAGTACAGAGAGTAGTACAGCATGTAGTACAGACAGTAGTACAGACAGTAGTACAGAGAGTAGTACAGAGAGTAGTACAGAGTGTAGGACAGAGAGTAGTACACAGTGTAGTACAGAGAGTAGTACAGAGAGTAGTACAGAGTGTAGGACAGAGAGTAGTACAGAGTGTAGTACAGAGAGTAGTACAGAGAGTAGTACAGAGTGTAGTACAGAGAGTAGTACAGCATGTAGTACAGAGAGTAGTACAGAGTGTAGGACAGAGAGTAGGACAGAGTGTAGTACAGAGAGTAGTACACAGTGTAGTACAGAGAGTAGTACAGAGTGTAGTACAGAGAGTAGTACAGAGTGTAGTACAGAGAGTAGTACAGAGAGTAGTACAGAGAGTAGTACAGAGAGTAGTACACAGTGTAGTACAGAGAGTAGTACAGCATGTAGTACAGAGAGTAGTACAGAGTGTAGGACAGAGAGTAGGACAGAGTGTAGTACAGAGAGTAGTACACAGTGTAGTACAGAGAGTAGTACAGAGTGTAGTACAGAGAGTAGTACAGAGTGTAGTACAGAGAGTAGTACAGAGTGTAGTACAGACAGTAGTACAGACAGTAGTACAGAGAGTAGTACAGAGAGTAGTACAGAGTGTAGTACAGAGAGTAGTACAGAGTGTAGTACAGAGAGTAAATGTACAGAGTGTAGGACAGAGAGTAGTACAGAGTGTAGTACAGAGAGTAGTACAGAGAGTAGTACGTGAGCGAGTGTAGTACAGAGAGTAGTACAGAGAGTAGTACAGAGTGTAGTACAGAGAGTAGTACAGAGAGTAGTACACAGTGTAGTACAGAGAGTAGTACACAGTGTAGTACAGAGAGTAGTACAGCATGTAGTACAGAGAGTAGTACACAGTGTAGTACAGAGAGTAGTACACAGTGTAGTACAGAGAGTAGTACAGCATGTAGTACAGAGAGTAGTACAGAGAGTAGGATAGAGAGTAGTACACAGTGTAGTACAGAGAGTAGTACACAGTGTAGTACAGAGAGTAGTACAGAGAGTAGGATAGAGAGTAGTACAGCATGTAGTACAGAGAGTAGTACAGAGAGTAGGATAGAGAGTAGTACAGCATGTAGTACAGAGAGTAGTACAGAGAGTAGTACAGAGAGTAGTACACAGTGTAGTACAGAGAGTAGTACAGAGTGTAGGACAGAGAGTAGTACAGCATGTAGTACAGAGTGTAGTACAGAGAGTAGTACAGAGAGTAGTACACAGTGTAGTACAGAGAGTAGTACAGAGAGTAGTACAGAGAGTAGGACAGAGAGTAGTACACAGTGTAGTACAGAGAGTAGTACAGAGTGTAGGACAGAGAGTAGTACAGACAGTAGTACAGAGAGTAGACATAGAGAGAAGAGAAGTACAACAGTATACAGAGAGTAGGACAGAGAGTAGTACACAGTGTAGGACAGAGAGTAGTACAGAGAGTAGGACAGAGAGTAGTACACAGTGTAGTACAGAAAGGACGAAAGAAGACGAGAGAGACAAGGAGACCTTGAAGTAGCGTGCCCGCGGCGAAGTAGCGGGTACAGAGAGTAGTACAGACAGTAGTACAGAGAGTAGTACAGAGAGTAGTACAGAGAGTAGTACAGACAGTAGTACAGAGAGTAGGACAGAGAGTAGTACACAGTGTAGTACAGAGTGTAGGACAGAGAGTAGTACAGACAGTAGTACAGAGAGTAGTACAAGAGTAGTACAGACAGTAGTACAGAGAGTAGGACAGAGAGTAGTACAGACAGTAGACAGAGAGTAGTACAGAGAGTAGTACAGACAGTAGTACAGAGTGTAGTCAGAGAGTAGTACAGACAGTAGTACAGAGAGTAGTACAGAGAGTAGTACAGAGAGTAGTACAGAGAGTAGGACAGAGAGTAGTACACAGTGTAGGACAGAGAGTAGTACAGACAGTAGTACAGAGAGTAGTACAGAGAGTAGTACAGACAGTAGTACAGAGAGTAGTACAGAGAGTAGTACAGAGAGTAGTACAGAGAGTAGACAGAGAGTAAAATAAAAAAGTACACAGTGTAGGACAGAGAGTAGTACAGAGAGTAGTACAGACAGTAGTACAGAGAGTAGGACAGAGAGTAGTACACAGTGTAGGACAGAGAGTAGTACAGAGTGTAGTACAGAGAGTAGTACAGAGAGTAGTACAGAGAGTAGTACAGACAGTAGTACAGAGAGTAGTACAGAGAGTAGTACAGACAGTAGTACAGAGAGTAGTACAGAGAGTAGTAAGACACAGTGTAGTACAGAGAGTAGTACAGACAGTAGTACAGAGAGTAGGACAGAGAGTAGTACACAGTGTAGGACAGAGAGTAGTACAGAGAGTAGTACAGAGAGTAGTACAGACAGTAGTACAGACAGTAGTACAGAGAGTAGTACAGAGAGTAGTACAGACAGTAGTACAGACAGTAGTACAGACAGTAGTACAGAGAGTAGGACAGAGAGTAGTACACAGTGTAGGACAGAGAGTAGTACAGAGAGTAGTACAGAGAGTAGTACAGAGAGTAGGACAGAGAGTAGTACAGACAGTAGTACAGAGTGTAGTACAGAGAGTAGTACAGACAGTAGTACAGACAGTAGTACAGAGAGTAGTACAGAGAGTAGTACAGACAGTAGTACAGACAGTAGTACAGAGAGTAGTACAGAGAGTAGTACAGACAGTAGTACAGACAGTAGTACAGACAGTAGTACAGAGAGTATAAACTGACCTTCAGTGTGATGTAGAGAACAGAAACAGCCACATTCAAACTTCCTGAAACAGCTTTCATGTCCTTCAACAACATCTGTTCAGTGTTCAGACCTGAGGACAAAATACTACAAATACTACTAGTGAAGCAGTTGGTGACAGAACAGTTCTGATCTGTCTCTTTATTTAAAATAACACATTTCAATCCTGTGTACCATTAAAATGAAATACTGCGACATGTATACACGTGGCCACCTGTACTTCCATGTACTGCAGTATCTCACCTGAAACGTCAAACTTGGCGTCCTGCAGCACCTGGAAGAGATCGTCCCTCGGTGGCAGAGCGGGAAAACGAGACTCTAGCGCCGCAGCGAGCCGACTGTCTTTAGGAGTTACTTTACCTGCTGACGGCGCCATGTTGACACAGTCCACCACAACCGCAGCTACACAACAACACAACACATAGGAAGTAGAAACGGAGCACCTGTTCAGGTGTTATTAGATTCCTGTTCAGGTAATGCGAGACCTGTTCAGGTGTTTACCATAGAGCAACTGAGCGACCTGCTGGTCCAGGATCTCTGGAGCTTTCTGGATGATGCACTCTGTTACCAAGGTAGCACAGGATCCCACCGTCTCCACGGTAACAGGACAGGAGGGGCTGGGCTCTCTCTCCAACAGGTGATGGTCGATCACCTCCACCACCGCCCCCTCCAGGTCGCTGTCTGAACTGCAGGACAGATACAAGCTGGTGAGACAGGTGAGCTCAAACCTACCTGAGGAACCAGACTACCTGGTTAGTAATCATGTTGTCTGCCAGGTGTTGACGAGGTGGCTGCTAGGAAACTACCTGCTCACTGTCCACAGCAGGACCTTGTGACAAGCAGAGCAGTTTTTATGGCCACCTGGCTAGCATCTGTGGCTACCTGTCAGGTGTTTGTGGCTACCTGTCAGGTGTTTGTGGCTACCTGTCAGGTGTTTGTGGCTACCTGTCAGGTGTTTGTGGCTACCTCTCAGGTGTTTGTGGCTACCTGGGCAGGACGTTGTGGTCGACCAGCGTCAGCCGCAGGCAGCCGGCTCGGTGCAGCGCTCGCAGGTCCAGCTGATCTCTGAACAGCAGCAGGTCTGGAGACAGAGACACTTGTCGCAGCAGGAAGACGCTATCTGACCTCAGCACCAGGTCACACTGACGGATGTTCAGCAGCGGCAGTATGAGCATCTCTGACTGTTCAGTCTGACGGGGAGAGACACACACTCAGGTACACACTCAGGGACACACTCAGGTACCCCCACCGTGGAGTGGTAAACAAATTAACAACAATCACAATAAATCAGAATATGGAATCATAATACTTTGAACTCACAGTACTTATCTAATCAGCACCAAAGTACGGTGACAGTACTGAACCAGGAGGCAGTGCATCGTCTCAGTAATGACTGTGTGTGTCAGTATGTGTGTGATGTAGCGTAGAACTGCTGGGTGGCGTTACCTCACAGGTAAAATGATAAATATTCCATGATGCACAATAATCTGATTAGTAATGATAAGTTTCCCTCCTGTCCCAGACACTGGGTTTATCCTCACTGTCCCTGGGACGAGACATCCTTAATCTAGAGCGCTAGCCAGAGGCTCACCTTGGACAGGAAGTAGGCATAGGTCAAAGCACACACCATGGAGTCCACGTCACAGGCTTCATTCCCCAGCACCACATGGAACCCTGAACCAGCCTGATCCGGATCCACCTGGAGGACATTTTAAAACATCTTCAGGGCATGAATAGGATACGTGAGAGCTGAATATATCATGAAGTTAGAATGTGTATAACTTAGGGCTGTCAGTTTAATGCGTTAATTAGATTAATTAATTACGCTGCAAATTAACGCGCTATAAAAATTAACGCGATTAATCATGAGTGGCAAGTCAGTCATTTTAAATTTGGCCCATTGAGTGATCCGTAGGCTGCAGTGGCGTCACTTCGTACCTGGGCCACTAGTCAAAAGCAGGGTGACTGACAACAGAGATGGACGCGACACAGGAGAGCGAGGCGAGCCCACTCGGACCTGTCACTCGGACTCTGACTCGGACTAGGAGCAG
Source organism: Pterois miles (assembly GCA_947000775.1). NCBI lineage: Eukaryota > Metazoa > Chordata > Actinopteri > Perciformes > Scorpaenidae > Pterois > Pterois miles. Next base: position 425,289 of record CAMQGK010000074.1, on the reverse strand, counting down.
CGGGGGCCTCTAGCCCGCTACAAAGCTGAGCCGTGCATTGAATGCATGAGTGTCCACTGGAGTGGTGGCAGCTCACCAGGAGCTGATGAACAGCTGTCCTCTCCTCCTACCTGGCTACCGCTGCCACGTCTGGGCCAGGTGAGAGACTCTTTTCACTGCAGGTAACATCATTGAAAAGAAGAGAGCAGCCTCACACTCACACAATGTAAACAAGCTTGTTTGTCTGAGCAACTGGCTCAAGGACACATAGAGTTGTCTGTTGTCAGTTCCTGTAACGTTAGCTGAGCCTTTTAAAGGAAATGCTGTTGGCATCTTGCTATTGATGTTGCCTTATTTAGAGGCATGTTGTACTATTCATTTTGAATTGCTGTATTGAGTCAGCTTTAGTATTCATTTTGATTGAGAGTCTGCTTATGTGCCTATTTGAGACTCAGCCTTATTTTATTTCTGAATTTTATTTATTTTATTTAACTGTATTTGTATTGCATTTTTGAGAAATGCATCTGGCCTAATTGGTTTGCTGATGTGATTGACCTTTTTTCTTTTGAATTTCATTTATAAAGCACACTTAACCAATAAAATTGTGGATTTCAAATCTTCTCTTCTTGGTGTATTCTATTGATTAATCACGCACTACAATTTTGTAATGTCCTAGAATTCAAATTCTTTATTTGGGGGCCTTAGCAGGTATGAGATTAAAATGCGATTAATTAGATTAATTAATTACAAATCCTGTAATTAATTAGATTAATTTTCTTAAACGCCTGACAGCACTAGTATAACTTCAACACTGTAGTATTTTGCAGTATTATTATTTTATTATTATTTTTCTAACTTTAACTATTTCAGCCTCTACAATGACACCGTAGCCTAAATGTGTTCCTTCATGTTAGTTTGAAAATATTTATCATGTTCCTTCACCGGAAGTTTACTTTGTAAAGTGCAACTCACCGGAAGTCACAGTTGGATTGATGCTAACTTGAATCGTCCAGCTTCATAAACAACTGTTGTAAATCCCTAAAACTGTCTGAGCTAGCAAGCTAACATAGCCTGTCAAGCTAACTGTGGCTAACGTTAACTGACAAATAAAACATTACCGTATGTGTGTGTGTTACCTTCACAGCTCGGCGGCAGCTCGACAGAAACGCCTCCATCTTCTGCTAGCTGCTGGGTGCTAGCTGCTGGGTGCTGGCTGCTGGGTGCTGGCTGCTGGCTGCTGGCTGCTGGCTGCTGGGTGCTGGCTGCTGGGTGCTGGCTGCTGGGTGCTGGCTGCTGGGTGCTGGCTGCTAGGTGCTGGCTGCTGGGTGCTGGCTGCTGGGTGCTAGCTGCTGGGTGTTAGCTGCTGGGTGCTAGCTGCTGGGTGCTAGCTGCTAGGTGCTAGCTGCTGGGTGCTGGCTGCTGGGTGCTAGCTGCTGGGTGCTAGCTGAAAGCTGTGACCGCTAGCTACCCCGCTTGCCTCCTCTGACCGGTTAACGGCTCCGGTAAAAGGTGACAGCCAGGTCACCGAGCAGCGGGCTGTCAGTCGCACACCCGGTACCGTTAACGTGAACGCATGACTGTCGGTCAGGATGACTGTCGGTAAAGTGTTGCGGGGTCAAAGGTAAAAGGTCATGAGTCCTTCGGGGTGCAGTGGAATCGTCGGAATACGAAAAGTTCCTGCTGGCGACGAAGCGAGGAAACCGGGCAAGATGCAGAGATGCTCCGTTAATTAATTTATAACTAAAATAAACTCAAAGTAGATCACGTTTACATAACATTAAACTGCATATACACGTATATAGCGAAACCACAGCAGCCTATGAGAGAAGATTCATTCATAGTCCTGGAGCGGAGCTCCTTCTGTTGGACAAAATGACAGAGAAGTGATGCGCGTTGATGATTTCGGCCTCATGTTCAGGATTTAGATTTAATGACCAGGTTCATGGTTCATTTCCGTGGACACTGCAGTTCCCAACATAGCAGAATAGTTTGCTTCTTCTAATACTTATTTATATTTTATTAAATATTCTATATTTGGCATTTGGGGGCGGCAGTAGCTCAGTCTGTAGGGCGGCAGTAGCTCAGTCTGTAGGGCGGCAGTAGCTCAGTCTGTAGTAGCTCAGTCTGTGGTGGTGGCAGTAGCTCAGTCTGTAGGGCGGCAGTAGCTCAGTCTGTAGGGCGGCAGTAGCTCAGTCTGTAGGGCGGCAGTAGCTCAGTCTGTAGTAGCTCAGTCTGTGGGGCGGCAGTAGCTCAGTCTGTGGGGCGGCAGTAGCTCAGTCTGTAGGGCGGCAGTAGCTCAGTCTGTGGGGTGGCAGTAGCTCAGTCTGTGGGGCGGCAGTAGCTCAGTCTGTGGGGCGGCAGTAGCTCAGTCTGTAGTAGCTCAGTCTGTGGGGTGGCAGTAGCTCAGTCTGTAGGGCGGCAGTAGCTCAGTCTGTGGGGCGGCAGTAGCTCAGTCTGTGGGGGAGTAGCTCAGTCTGTAGTAGCTTAGTCTGTAGTAGCTCAGTCTGTAGTAGCTCAGTCTGTAGGGCGGCAGTAGCTCAGTCTGTAGTAGCTCAGTCTGTAGTAGCTCAGTCTGTAGGGCGGCAGTAGCTCAGTCTGTAGTAGCTCAGTCTGTAGTAGCTCAGTCTGTAGGGCGGCAGTAGCTCAGTCTGTAGTAGCTCAGTCTGTAGTAGCTTAGTCTGTAGTAGCTCAGTCTGTAGTAGCTCAGTCTGTGGGGCGGCAGTAGCTCAGTCTGTAGTAGCTCAGTCTGTAGTAGCTCAGTCTGTAGGGCGGCAGTAGCTCAGTCTGTAGTAGCTCAGTCTGTAGGGCGG
>CAMQGK010000074.1:387500-417500 GCA_947000775.1 Pterois miles | reverse complement strand
CCTGACCTTTGACCTGTGGTTGACTGACAGCTGTCACCTCTCTGACTGAAACATACTGTATGTGTGTTTGTTTATGAATTAACTTATTATGTTCAGCTTCAGCTGATGTGTTGAAAGAGCCAGCGACCTCTGACTCTAGCTGCTGCTGCAGGTTGGTGACCTCTGACCCCCCTGCCGGAGAGGAGGTCTAGATCTTCTCCACATAGTTTCCAGGGAACATACCCTCTCTGCCCCGCAGCCGACCGAACCACCAACCAGACGGATCTGCAGAAAATACAGAGTTCAACTCAAATCAAGAGTCCAGAAGACAACATGAGCTGTTATACTGTAGACCCGCTCAGTGTGGACGTCATGATGAGGTCCCAGAGTTAGCTGGAGGCTAACCAAAGACTGGAGGCCAACGCTAGCAGTGGGCTAACGCTAGCAGTGGGCTAACGCTAGCAGTGGGCTAACGCTAGCAGTGGGCTATCGCTAGCAGCGGGCTAACGCTAGCAGTGGGCTATCGCTAGCAGTGGGCTAACGCTAGCAGTGGGCTAACGCTAGCAGTGGGCTATCGCTAGCAGTGGGCTAACGCTAGCAGTGGGCTAACGCTAGCAGTGGGCTATCACGCTAGCAGTGGGCTAACGCTAGCAGTGGGCTATCGCTAGCAGTGGGCTAACGCTAGCAGTGGGCTATCGCTAGCAGTGGGCTAACGCTAGCAGTGGGCTAACGCTAGCAGTGGGCTATCACTAGCAGTGGGCTAAAGCTCCACATCTAAAATGTTGTCTTGCTGTTGTTGGCTGCCAGAATCCAGATATCAACATCTGAGATGACAAACTGTGATTGTAGGATCTAGAGAGCTACAGAGATGCCTTCCAGAGATGGAGAGGAAATGATGCTAATATTTAGCCTTCTGCTAGCAGCAGTTTGTACTGTTGATATTGTCCGACTCTCTTTTTGACTGACTTTCCTGAAGGATAGTTAACTATAGACATCCAAAGATATTCCTTTATACGCCCTCAGTGGGGAAATTTACAATTTACACAATTTTTACAATTTAATTGTTTAAATTTACAATTTAAATTTAACTATAGACATCCAAAGCTTTATACGCCCTCAGTTTATCTTTACAGCGCTGCCGTTGGCCTCTAGCCTGCTGGCCTCTAGCCTGCTGGCCGGACGGCCGGCTACTTAACTAGCTTAGCTTGCTAATTCCTCCATGCTACAGAAAATGAGCCCAACAGCAGACAGAGCTGGGTCATGGTCCCTCGGCCTCAGTCCTCACCGCTAGGAGGCTACTTCACCAGGAGGAGAGCAGGAGTTAGCTAGCTAGCTAGTCAGTCTCTGGACAAGCTAGTTAGCTAGCTAGCTACTCAGTCTCTGGACAAGCTAGCTAGCAAGCTAACTACTCAGTCTCTGGACAAGCTAGCTAGCTAAGTAGCCAGTTTTAGAGACAGACAAGCTAGCTAGCTAGCGTTATCCAGCCGTCTCCTCCTCCAGCAGCGTAGCGGTCGGCTAATCTGGTCTCATTGGTTAATGTTAACTTTCTCCACTAACTCTGGTGATCCAGGAGAGAGAGAGACAGGACAGACTGAGAGAAACTAGGATTTTCTACAGATGTTGTTAAAAACAAGACAACAATACTAGCTAGCCGGCGTTAGCTAACATGTTCAGAGAATTATTCTGCCTCCACTTAATGCTCCGCCCACTAAAGACATCACCATGGTTACTTCAACCTGAGGAGGAACACTGCTACACCTGCTGTCAGTAGTTATTGTTGCCAAGCTGTGATTGGACAATCACTGTACATAATGTGTCATTATATTAAGTGGTGAATGTTGCGCTGTTCTTATGGTAATAATAATAATCTCATGATGAATCATGTCCAACAAATGAAGCTGACGATATCAGATATCATGTAACCTGATCAGTCTCACTTTAGCAGCTCAGCTAATGTTGACTGCTGCTCGGTTCGGACGTCCAGAATAATGTGATGAGCCTAAAATATTGAGTTGATCTACAACTGAAAACATTTGACTGTTGTTTACAATCAACTAGCATTAGCTGTTGGTTAGCATGCCACTGCTATCTAGCTAGAACTTGCAAGCTGTGTACAGTCAGAGAAGTGTGTCCATTTATCAAATGACACAGCGGTTGATTGGTATTTTTGACCAGCAGAAAGATGATGCAGTGTAGTAGTTGTGGTAGCAGTCGTAAAAGTGGAAGTAGTACTAAAACAGTATAGAAGTAAATGCAATACTAGAAGTAGGTACAGTAGGGCTTTAAGTGGTGGAAGTAACAGCAGTTCTAAACATAGAAGTAACACTTAAATAAAAGTAGTATCAGTAGTACTAAAAGATGTAGAAGTCGTATGTGTAGTATCAGCAGTAGCAGTAGTACTAAAAGCAGAAGTTGTATTGGTGGTATAAGAAGTATCACTAGAAGTAGTACAAGTAGCAGTATTATTTCTGTAGTCGTAACAGTTGTGGTATTAGTAGTTGCAGTAACATTAGTTGTACTAGGAGCAGTGACAGTAGTACTGACAGCAGTATTAGCAGTACCTTCCGTGAGTATCTCGATGACATCATCAGCATTGAAACTGAGCTCATCAGTGTCCTGGGCGTCGTAGGCGTACAGAGCTCTGCACTGTGGAGACCGAGGTTTTGGTTTGGGTGCCGGTTTGGGTCGACCTGCTCCAGGAAGAGGCTTCACCTCCTTTGACCGCCGCCGCTGCAGCCTGAAGGCAACACGAGAATTACAGAGAACCACAGAACAGAGTGGAGAACCAGCAACAAGCAGCAACACAAGAGTCATTTAAGGTTTTATGGGACTGTGGCTGGTTCTAGTCCCAGGACAGATGGGACTAGCAAGGCACTTTTGATCAAACGTGGTTAGTGGTAATACTTGTGAAAATGGTTTATGTAGTATAATGTTTGTACTGGTGTCCCTGGTGACACTGGTTACATTACTATAACTGGTTATACTGGGTTTCTCATGGCGGTCTCACCCTGCGGCGCCCTGCTCAGGGACGTTCATGAAGTCCATGTCGTGGTGTTGCGGGGGCTGGTTGTTGGGGCGACGCTGGCTCTGGAGGCGGGGCAGACTGGGCTGCTCCATGCTGGACTGCTGCCTCAGCAGGGAGCCTCTGGAGGGGGTGGGGCCTCCTCTGGGAGCTCCGCCCCCTCTGGAGTGAGGAGCTGAGGAAAAAAGAAAAATTATAAACCAACAGTCGGTGACTTCCTGACACCTGAGGGGTTGTTTTCTGGTACCTGAGTTGTACTGGCTGGTGGGCGGAGCCTGGTTCCCCATATAGCGACTCTTGCGCTTGTCCCTCCTGGTCGGTCCTACACATCAAACACACAGGAAGTGAGGGGGGACACACAGTAAGTTGTGGTAAAACTTATGCCACGTTGGGTCAGAACTTACTGGAGTTTTTGGGCAGGCCCGGTCCGATGGAGACCTGCAGGACCTTCCCGCTGGGCTTCAGGACAGCCTCATCCCCTTGACCAGCCTGGAACTGGATCTGTCTGGACCCTGAAGAGCTGAACGGACCCCAGCCACCCTTCTTCACCTTAAACTCCAGACTGGGGACAGAGACAGATGGAGGGATACAGCTGATCTTCATGTAAATGTTGTATTCATATAGAAAACTGTAACAACCGCTAGATGTGTTTTCATCTATTGAATAGTTGTATTAGTACCTAAACATTACATCACGGCACCAATGTAAAGCATTTATGTATTTTTTATATTGAAGTAAAACAAAATAAAACAGTCACGGTACTGACAGGTTGTTGAATTTGAGCGGCAGTTTCTTCTGAGTTTTCTCCTGATAACGTTTCACCAGCAGACTGAGGAACTCTGTTTTAAAGACACTCTGAAGAACACTGTCGTACTCTTCTTCATGGATGATGAAGAAGTCGTCCTGCAGAGTGCTGACAGAGACAGACAGGTAGAGACAGACAGGAAGTCAGACAGGTAGAGAGAGACAGCAAGTCAGACAGGTAGAGAGAGACAGCAAGTCAGACAGGTAGAGAGAGACAGCAAGTCAGACAGGTAGAGAGATGAGATAGATTTATCTTCTAATATAGGAAATAACACATGAGGGGCATAAATGTTCTGGTCCTGGTTCTGGTGCTACTGTAGCTCTAGTTCTGTTTCTAACTCTAGTTTCAGTTTTAGCTCAAGCCCAGTGGCGAGACTCTATTTCTAGTTCTGGTTCTTGTTCTGGTTCCAGTTCTAGATCTGGTTCTAGTTCCAGTTCTAGTTCTGGTTCTAGTTACAGTTACAGTTCTATTTCTGGTTCTTGTTTTAGTTGTGATTCAAGCTCTACTACTTGTCCTCCACCTATTTCTAGTTCTGGTTCTAGTTCCAGTTCCATTTCTGGTTCTTATTTTAGTTATGATCCAAGTTGTACTACTTGTCCTCCACCAATGTCTGGTTCTGGTCTTAGTTATATTACTGGTTACAGTTTTGTCCCTGGTTGTAGTCTTAGTACCAGTCCTTATTCTAGTTCTGGTCCTAGTCTAGTTCTAGTATCAGCCCTGGTTGTAGTTCTAATTCTAGTTGTGGGTCTGGTTCCAGTTCTAGCTCTTGTGCTGATTCTAGTCCTAGTTACAGCCCAAGTTACAGGTCTAGCTCTAGCCCTGGTTCTAGCTAGAGTTGTAGTTTTCATTCTGGCCCCCATCGTAACTAGAGTTCCAGTTCTAATTACGGTCCTGGTTTTAGATCTCTTTCTGGTGGTGTACCTCAGGGAAACAGACTGGACCTTGTTGACCTCAATCTTCCTCTTGAGAACCTCCTGGATCTGACCTTTATCTGGACCCTGCTTAACCTTCTCTCGACCAATCAGGTACAGGAACTTTGGAGTCAGGATGAGGTCACGCTTCACAGTCTGTGGAACAGCAGAAACATAGTGCCTTCAGTCAGGAAGTGTATCACAACCTGAGATCCGGTCCCCTGAGTCTCTCTCAGTCTGAAGCTGTCCTCCAATCAGAGAGCTACAAGGGATCATAAGAAAATCATAGACTGTACTGGGGCTGCACGGTGGTAGCACTCTAGACTCAGAGCAAGAGGGTCGCAGGTTCGAATCCGGCTTGGGGCTCTTCTGTGTGGCGTTTGCATGTTCTCCCCGTGTAAGTGTGGGTTTTCTCCGGGTACTCCGGCTTCCTCCCACAGTCCAAAGACATGCAATTTAGGTCCCGTAGGTGTGGATGTGAGAGTGAATGTTCGTCTGTCTCTATGTGTGCTGTGATGGACTGGAGACCTGTCCAGGTGAACCAGCCTTCGCATGGATGAGACTGTACTGTATATAAGAAGTAGACGTAGTCACTGTGACGTCAGCCATTGGTTTATGGACTGCCTTGAGTTCAACATTGTGGTCTGCTGGCCTTTTCCAGCTGTTTCCAAAACCATCCACTACATACTACAGAGGAACGCAGTATGTACTGACTACTGCATACTGCATGTCTCAGTTATATGTAGTGTGGAACGTAAATCAGTTTATTTTGACCATTCCAGCACTTTGCATTGTGTGTTACAATAGGCGAGCTAGACCGGTCTGATACTGGAGATTTTCTCTGAGTCACTCCGATATCCAGATATTTTTGGCATACTGCAGATTTAGCTTTTATTTGCATACTGCATTCTATATGCTATATTTTGGCCAAATTAGTACGTACTACAAGTATAGTATGCAGTTTAAAAAACAGCCACCTTCTTGTTTTTGGAAGTCTCCATCTTGGTTTTTGGCCATTTCCATCTTGATTTTTTTGCAACCAGAATTGACACAAGTGGGTGGAGCTAGTACAACTGAACACTAATACATTTTCAGGCAATCAAAATGTTATAATTTACTCTGATGAAGTGAAAACACTATGTTTACATGCGCAAAATTTCTCCAATCCGATCTGAACCTCGGTTGATCGGAAATTCCAAATATACTGTTTACATGGACACTAAATAAAATGATCCGATCATGACGTGCGTATACATGAACCAATTATTAATCAGAATAAATATTTTGGGCATACGCATAGTTGTCTAATTTTCCAGAAATAATAGGAGAAGAAGCAGCTGGACTTCCTCCTGTGTTGCAAACAAATGCTGCATTGTCTGTCTCGCGTCACGCTGACGTAGTGCACATGCTCAGTGGAGATAATGTCACTTTGGTACCTTGCTGTTTCCTGAGGAGGTTTGACGGACTCAGGAACACATCGTACACAGCCTTACTCTTTGGTTTCATGTACTGGGATTCTGCAGTGCCAGATGTCAGACCATGAAAGCTTCCACTCCAGCACACTCTCATACCAAGTCCATACTTACCATCCTGGTGGTCTGGGGCTAGTTGATGCTCCCCACACCTCCTCCTGGACCAATCTGCATCTGGCTCTGACCTGGACCTTGTATTGTCTTACCTATTGTTATCATTCCCACCAGAGCACAATGTCTCAACCACTATCTCTTGACTCCCACTGCCTCGTTGGCTCTCAACGTCTTCACCATTTGATGGTCAACATTCTACACCTGCAGCCAATACTTTGAGTTTGTCGGAGTTCCGGTGCTGCAGAGCCTCTTGGATCATGGGCATACCATGCAGGGAAGCTGCAGTATGTCCCTCCTCCTGTAGAAACCTATGCTACTGAGGCTACAAAGGAGACCCGGCCAGGAAGCTGCTGGTCTTCCTCTCCATCATCCCCACAGTTGTTGGTGGAGGGATACCACATAAACCAGAAGAGGATAAGAGGAAGGATGCCATGTTGGTACAGCCTGGCTTTAAACTTCCCAGGTACGCCCAACTTGTCCACACTGGTGAGCCGAACCTTAGGTTTCTTTATGGTTGACACCAGCCACATCTCAAAGACTGCAGTCAAGCTAACGAGCTTGACTGGTTTCTCTGCGATAGATGTAAGTAAACTATGTTGTATCCATCCATCCATCCATCTATCCATTATTTTCTTCTTATCTGGGGAAGGGAAGCGGGGGCAACAGGTTTAACAGAGAATTACAGACTTTTCTCTCCCCAGCAGCACTTTCCAGCTATTCCTGGAAAACCCTGAGGCGTTCCCAGGCCAGCCGAGAGACTGTATGCTGTATGATCAAGCATAATTCTGACGACACATCTGTGAGACTTTGTAGTTACAAGTTAGGTTTCACACACACTGCCTGATATCCTAGAAGTACATTCTAGCACTCACCTTACATGATTGTAAACACTGATAACTTGGAGGAGGAAGGGTGAAGGCAACTTAGTTTTTACCCTGAATCTTCGGTCAAACTTCACCACGACGTCAGCGAAGTCAATCCTCTCTCTGCGGCCAACAAACTGTCTGATCTCTGGGTGGGTGTCCATCCCAAGGTAGTCACCAACAAAGTTCCTGTTGATGCTGTTTCTGCGGCGCTCCTTCTTGTTCAGCAGGACGTCAGAAGCTGGAAGAAACAGAAACTCCCTTAGTAGAGAAGAAGACTTAACGTCCATGACAGACTTAACCCACTTATAGAAGACAGTCTTACCTTCCTCCCTCATCTTGACGTACTTACGAACAGCGATGTGTTTACGCCACGCCTTCTGGATGACGCGAGCATAACCATTATACTTCCTCTCCCTCATCTCCTCCAACAAGAAGAGCTGCAGAGAGGAAAATAACACAGAAACAACAAACATAAAGACAAGGTAAAGACAGACCCTGAGTGAGGGGTTCTGGGAATTATCGTATTTTCCGGACTTTAATTTTCTCAAAAGTCAACAGTGCGCCTTATAATACGGTGCAGCTATGAATTCTTGTTGTGCTTACTGACCTCCTTGAACCAATTTTATGTGGTACAGGGCGCTCAAAATCTGTCAAAATGTTTTATTATGAGTTTGGTAAGCTATGAAGCTGCACCGCTGGGTGGACTGTAGGAGCATTACGGTAACAGTAGTCAGGCACCTGGTGGAGTAATACTACTGACAGTGATCAGGCGCCTGGTGGAGTAATACTACTGACAGTATTCAGGTGCCTGCTGGAGTAATAGTACTAACAGTAGTCAGGCGCCTGGTGGAGTACTACTACTGACAGTATTCAGGTGCCTGCTGGAGTAATAGTACTAACAGTAGTCAGGCGCCTGGTGGAGTAATACTACTGACAGTCATCAGGCGCCTGGTGGAGTAATACTACTGACAGTATTCAGGTGCCTGGTGGAGCAATACTACTGACAGTATTCAGGTGCCTGGTGGAGTAATAGTACTAACAGTAGTCAGGTGCCTGGCAGAGTAATACTACTGACAGTCATCAGGCGCCTGGTGGAGTAATACTACTGACAGTCATCAGGCGCCTGGTGGAGTAATAGTACTAACAGTAGTCAGGCGCCTGGTGGAGTAATACTACTGACAGTATTCAGGTGCCTGGTGGAGTAATAGTACTAACAGTAGTCAGGCGCCTGGTGGAGTAATAGTACTAACAGTAGTCAGGCGCCTGGTGGAGTAATAGTACTAACAGTAGTCAGGCGCCTGGTGGAGTAATATACTGACAGTATCAGGCACCTGGGGAGTAATACTACTAACAGTAGTCAGGCGCCTGGTGGAGTAATAGTACTAACAGTAGTCAGGCGCCTGGTGGAGTAATACTACTGACAGTCATCAGGCGCCTGGTGGAGTAATACTACTAACAGTAGTCAGGCGCCTGGTGGAGTAATACTACTGACAGTCATCAGGCGCCTGGTGGAGTAATACTACTGACAGTCATCAGGCGCCTGGTGGAGTAATAGTACTAACAGTAGTCAGGCGCCTGGTGGAGTAATACTACTGACAGTCATCAGGCGCCTGGTGGAGTAATACTACTGACAGTATTCAGGTGCCTGGTGGAGTAATAGTACTAACAGTAGTCAGGCGCCTGGTGGAGTAATACTACTAACAGTAGTCAGGCGCCTGGTGGAGTAATACTACTAACAGTAGTCAGGCGCCTGGTGGAGTAATACTACTGACAGTATTCAGGTGCCTGGTGGAGTAATACTACTGACAGTATTCAGGTGCCTGGTGGAGTAATAGTACTAACAGTAGTCAGGCGCCTGGTGGAGTAATACTACTGACAGTCATCAGGCGCCTGGTGGAGTAATACTACTGACAGTCATCAGGCGCCTGGTGGAGTAATAGTACTAACAGTAGTCAGGCGCCTGGTGGAGTAATACTACTGACAGTATTCAGGTGCCTGGTGGAGTAATACTACTAACAGTAGTCAGGTGCCTGGTGGAGTAATACTACTGACAGTATTCAGGTGCCTGGTGGAGTAATACTACTAACAGTATTCAGGCGCCTGGTGGAGTAATACTACTGACAGTATTCAGGCGCCTGGTGGAGTAATACTACTGACAGTATTCAGGTGCCTGGTGGAGTAATACTACTGACAGTATTCAGGTGCCTGGTGGAGTAATACTACTGACAGTATTCAGGTGCCTGGTGGAGTAATACTACTGACAGTATTCAGGTGCCTGGTGGAGTAATACTACTGACAGTATTCAGGCGCCTGGTGGAGTAATACTACTGACAGTATTCAGGCGCCTGGTGGAGTAATAGTAGCAAGAAGATGAGCTGCACCACGTAAAGAAGACCAACCAGAGTTTCTGAGGGAACAAAGAACAGTGGGTTATTCAGCAGAGAGCAGCAGGTAGAAGCGTCTCTACAGTTCAAAGGCTGGATGGACGAGGAGAAGATGAGCGGCTGAGAGAAATTTATGTCAAGAGACCGAACGTTTTTTTCCACAACTCTCCGTCCCTATTTTGTGTGTTCCGACTGAAAAATGTTGAGAGTTATTGAAGTTATTGAGCTGTTAAATTAATAGAATCAAGTTTGACTTATCTGACCATTTTGTTTCGCTTAATGCGCCTTATGCCGCCTAATGCGGGGGCGGCAGTAGCTCAGTCCGTAAGGACTTGGGTTAGGATGTGGAGGACCCGGGTTCAAATCCCCCATGGACCAAGACCAACTGGTTGCTGGAGAGGTGCCAGTTTACCTCTTGGGCACTGCCGAGGTGCCCCTGAGCAAGGCACCAAACCCCCAACTGCTCTGGGCACTTGTCAGGAGCAGCCCCCTCACTCTGACATCTCTCCATTGACATGTATATGTACTGTGTGAACAACAGAGTGTAAAACTGAATTTCCCCACTGTGGGACTAATAAAGGAATATCTTTCTTTCTTTCTTTCTTTCTTTCTTATAATCCGGTGTGTCCGGAAAATACGGTACAATACCCAGAATGCCATGGTGTCAGAAACACAACTCAGGGTATAAATACAAGAAACAGTTCCAGAAAACTTTATTTTACTTCAAGTTTACAGCAGGATGATCCACTTCCTGTGTGGGAGTGTATTCATACCGACTCTGGAGCTTTGATGAAGACTTTGGTCTTGCCCAGCTGGTACTGGTCCTGGTCCATGTGGACTGAGTTGAGGAGGTGCAGAACTCCCTGACGCTCCTCGCCCTTCCAACGGGGCCAGGTCTCCTTTGTCAGGATGGCGTACCTGCAGCGCAGAAATCTCAGTGAGCGTGTTTGAAGCAGAAGCACGGTGTACAGGATGTTACCCTGTTTGACCTCTGACCTCTGCAGGAACTTGTTGAAGACCCGCCTGTAGGCGTATCCAGCCCGGCGGACTCTGATGTTCTCTCGGAGGCCCAGGTACTCCACTTGATGTCTGACCCGGTTTTCCTCCCAGTCCCGGGGGCGTTTGGTCTCATTGGGTTTGATGCAGCGAATGTAATGAGGGGTGCACTTCATCAGAGTGTGGACCAGACTGTTGGCTTGTTTCTAAGAGGAAGGGGGAACCGTTTTACCAGTTCTTCCTTACTGAGACATCATTAAAACAACCAAAACACCGTAACATCAGCATTCTAAAGCAATTAAAGCCACAAAGTCAGGATGCATCCTAATGAGGTCCTGCATCACTCCTCCTCTGCAACCTCTAGTGCTGATACATGAGCAGCGTAGTACTACTACACTCCACCTGAGTATTTTGACTAACCATTGTGAACTAAAATGTGAGATTGCTGTGCCCTCTAGTGGAGGCTCTGATTGAACCTGAACACTGCAGGTGGATGTAGGTGAGTGACCATCACCTGCTGCTTCACAACTAGAAAGGAATGCTTTTTCGACCCTTTACTCACATAGAATGGAAGTCAACGGGAGGTGAATATTAACTCGGTGTGAAAGCTCAGAAAATCAACCTCACTCCGCAGCTAGAAACACATCACTTACAAAACTATTGTTTTCCTTTGGCACAGTGTGCCTATCACACGCTCTTGCTTTGCACTGTGCATCAGGTTTTTCTAGTGGTTTTAAAACGTGCATGAAAGTTAAAATAATCCCAAAAGGCACAGAGTTGGACCACTCAACAATGTCACCTGTAGCTGGACTTTACTACTTTACACTTCCTTCCTGTTCTGATGCCCGTAGTTGTGGCCAGCTAGTTAGCTAGTTAGCTGTTGGACGGTGATGTTGTGATAGCTTCATATCTTTTTTTCATGTGGGCTACAGTCTTTGAGAGACACCAAATTTTCCCATTAATACTATTCGGTTGCAAACACACAGTCACGCTCCACAGGCGAACCTCGCCGTTTTGTTCGCTGCACTTTGCCGAGGCTTTTTGAAGCGGCCTCGTCTAGAGCGATGTGCCTCGGTGTGATCAGGCCCTGACAGTCTACGGTCTGTTAACGCCACCTACAGGCTGCAGTCGTCATTACAGCCACAGTCTCAACAGTAGAGGAGCTGAATGTGTACAGTTCGTCCTGAGGGCGGTGCCACAGGAAAGATGGCGTCCTCCAGTCTCCACCTGTCAATCACAATGTCTCTCTCACCTTGATCTTACTGCTGGCAGTGGTCGGACGCCCTCTCTTCTCTGCATCCAGGTTCTCAGGGAACAGAGCTCTGATGAACGGACTGACACCAAACACACCACAGACAGGGGTCATTTAGACGTCACTTAGAGATCACAGAGGTCTCACACACACACACACACACACACACACACACACACACACACACACACACACACACACACACACACACACACACTACTTACAACTCGCTGCTCTGCATCAGTTCGATGATGTCATTAAACAAGACGTCTCTGTTCCTCTCACAGAAACCACTGACATCATACGACACCTGGACAGACAGACAGACAGACAGACAGATAGATAAACACATGAACACCTGGACAGACAGACAGGTGAACACCTGGACGGACAGACGGGTGAACACCTGGACGGACAGACGGGTGAACACCTGGACGGACAGACGGGTGAACACCTGGACGGACAGACAGGTGTGCTGCATACCTTCCCGGCGTAGTGGTGGACGATGAATCCTTTATTCCAGCTGCTGAAGTGTTCGTGGGATCCGATCTGTCCCTGAAGCTTCTGCAGCAGCGTCTGATCTGCTCCCTCACCTTTAGCGTGCATTGTGGCGCACACGTCATCCAGGATGCTCATGATACCAGGAGGATTCTGGGTAACGACCAGAGAAACGATGCAGTGAAAAACAGGGGATGTATTTATATTTATTAATTCTTAAGTCTTGTAATTTGTTGATGTTTGTAATAACTTGGTCTTGTTTTTAACTTTATGGGATGCAGACAGCTGATTGGCTGACTCACCAGTTTGGACTCAATGAGGTCACAGACCACCTTGTTGTTGAAATACTCGATGGGTTTCCACTGGATCCCCTCCTGGACATATTCATCCTGCAGAAATTCAGTTTTGATGCTAAATGTTGAAACATTTGTGATCACAGAAGAGAAACAGCCAAGAATCAGAGAAGAAGAAGAAGAAGAAGGAGAAGAAAGAGAAGGAGACAGGAAGTAGAAAGGATAACTGGTAACAATATCGGAAATAACCAGAGAAGAAAGAAAGAAGTCAAGTCCCGTAACACTGATGGAGTCACAGGTTCAGTCTGAGTGAGAGGGATGTGGTGATGTCGTGCCGTGATGATGTCGCGCTGTGATGATGTCGTGCTGCGGTGATGTCGTGCTGCGGTGATGTCGTGCTGCGGTGATGTCGTGCTGCGGTGATGTCGTGCTGCGATGATGTCGCGCTGTGGTGATGTCGCGCTGTGATGATGTCGTGCTGTGATGATGTCGTGCTGTGATGATGTCGCGCTGTGATGATGTCGCGCTGTGGGTGTGTGCTGCGGTGATGTGTGGTGATGTCGTGCTGTGGTGATGTCGCGCTGTGATGATGTCGCGCTGTGATGATGTCGCGCTGTGATGATATCGTGCTGTGATGATCGTGCTGTGATGATGTCGCACTGTGATGATCGTGCTGTGGTGATGTCGTGGTGATGTCGTGCTGTGGTGATGTCGTGCTGTGATGATGTTGCGCTGTGATGATGTCGTGCTGTGGTGATGTCGCGCTGTGGTGATGTCGTGCTGTGGTGATGTCGTGCTGTGATGATGTCGCGCTGTGATGATGTCGCGCTGTGGTGATGTTGTGCTGTGGTGATGACGCGCTGTGGTGATGTCGTGCTGTGATGATGTTGCGCTGTGATGATGTGCTGTGGTGATGTCGCGCTGTGGTGATGTCGCGCTGTGGTGATGTTGTGCTGTGGTGATGTCGTGCTGCGGTGATGTCGTGGTGATGTCGTGCTGTGGTGATGTCGCGCTGTGATGATGTCGCGCTGTGATGATGTCGCGCTGTGGTGATGTCGTGCTGTGATGATGTCGCGCTGTGATGATATCGTGCTGTGATGATCGTGCTGTGATGATGTCGCCTGTGGTGATGTCGCGCTGTGGTGATGTCGTGCTGTGATGATGTTGCGCTGTGATGATGTCGTGCTGTGGTGATGTCGCGCTGTGGTGATGTCGTGCTGTGATGATGTCGCGCTGTGATGATGTCGCGCTGTGGTGATGTCGCGCTGTGGTGATGTTGTGCTGTGGTGATGACGCGCTGTGGTGATGTCGTGCTGTGATGATGTTGCGCTGTGATGATGTGCGGTGTGGTGTGTTGTTGTGGTGTGTTGTGGTGATGTCGTCTGTGGTGATGTCGCGCTGTGGTGATGTCGTGCTGTGGTGATGTCGTGCTGTGGTGATGTCGTGCTTGTGATGTCGTGCTGTGGTGATGTCGCGCTGTGGTGATGTCGTGCTGTGTTTTCTTTGTTCTTTATTCCTGTGGTGATGTCGCGCTGTGGTGATGTCGCCTGTGGTGATGTCGTTGCGCTGTGATGATGTCGCGCTGTGGTGATGTCGCGCTGTGGTGATGTCGCGCTGTGGTGATGTTGTGCTGTGGTGATGACGCGCTGTGGTGATGTCGTGCTGTGGTGATGTCGCGCTGTGGTGATGTCGTGCTGTGGTGATGTCGTGCTGTGGTGATGTAGCGCTGTGATGATGTCGCGCTGTGATGATGTCGTGCTGTGGTGATGTCGTGCTGTGGTGATGTCGTGCTGTGGTGATGTCGTGTGTGATGATGTCGCGCTGTGGTGATGTCGTGCTGATGTCGTGCTGTGATGATGTCGCGCTGTGGTGATGTCGTGCTGTGGTGATGTCGCGCTGCTGTGATGTAGCGCTGTGTTGATGATGTCGTGCTGTGATGATGTCGCGCTGTGATGATGTCGCGCTGTGGTGATGTCGTGCTGTGGTGATGTCGTGCTGTGATGATGTCGCGCTGTGATGATATCGCGCTGTGGTGATATCGCGCTGTGGTGATGTCGTGCTGTGATGATGTCGTGCTGTGATGATATCGCGCTGTGGTGATGTCGTGCTGTGGTGATGTCGTGCTGTGGTGATGTAGCGCTGTGATGATGTCGCGCTGTGATGATGTCGTGCTGTGATGATGTCGCGCTGTGGTGATGTGCTGTGGTGATGTCGTCTGTGGTGATTTAGCCTGTGATGATGTCGCGCTGTGGTGATGTCGTGCTGTGATGATGTCGTGCTGTGGTGATGTCACGCTGTGATGATGTCGTGCTGTGATGATGTCGTGCTGTGGTGATGTCGTGCTGTGATGATGTCGTGCTGTGATGATGTCGTGCTGTGGTGATGTCGTGCTGTGATGATGTCGTGCTGTGGTGATGTCGTGCTGTGATGATGTCGTGCTGTGATGATGTCGTGCTGTGATGATGTCGTGCTGTGATGATATCGCGCTGTGGTGATGTCGTGCTGTGATGATGTCGTGCTGTGATGATGTCATGCTGTGGTGATGTCGTGCTGTGGTGATGATCGTGCTGTGGTGATGTCGTGCTGTGATGATGTCGTGCTGTGGTGATATCACGCTGTGGTGATGTCGTGCTGTGGTGATGTCGTGCTGTGGTGATGTCGTGCTGTGATGATGTCGTGCTGTGATGATGTCGTGCTGTGATGATGTTGTGCCGTATCACCTGTTCTGCCTTCAGTGTGAGCTCAATAAAAATCTGCTGCAGCTTCTCGTTCACAAAGTTGATGCAGAACTGCTCGAAGCCATTTTGCTGAAAAAGAACAAACACAAGTTATTCAACTAATAACCGGATCAGTCCAATCAATCAATCAATCAATCAAACTGTCAGTCAGTCAGTGAATAACAAGATGTCCCACACATGTGTAAAACGGATCTGTATGACAAGGTGTTTTAACATTTAATAGCTAGACAGGACGGGAGGTGAAGCTATTCAAACATATTATGTTGCTGCACTGCAGCCGACTGGGTCTATGAAGTCAGTCTGGAGACAATAAACCTACAACTCACTGTAAACTCCTCCCACAGCTCTGTGGTGAACAAAGCTCTGGTTGGCTCTACCTATCTGGTCCACAGCGGTCCGCAACCACTCGTCTAACAGCACATAGACCGATGTGATGAGTCCAGCTGGGAGGACGGCTGGTCGGGATTAAAATGTCTACCTATCTACGGTTAGAAAGAGACCTCGTTGGTGTTTAACTGCTTCTCTGATGAGTTATTGATCCCAGAAATCTTTCCAACTTGACTGAACTGTCCCAGTTAGTAAAAGCTTCTGCTGACACTGTTCAGATGGTTTGATGGGCCGATATCCAATGAGAAGCTTTAATGAGCATCGTCACGACAACAACTCTGACTAGTCACAGTGAGGTTATAGATATCTGGAATAAGAACTCCGACTACTCTGAATGTAACTGTGGATCTTTCTACTGTTCACTTTGGATAGTTCAGCTTAGGTATTGAATGTTAAAACGGCCTGCCATAGTTTTAGAGCTCTTTAGAACATTTTGGTACATTTCTGGTCTCATACACAATTCGTGGATTTACCCACAAAAAGTGATGCAACGTAATTTGTATGTAATCCATGTAATCGTGAACCAGGAAGTATAAAGAGCAACTAGCGCCATGTCGGGACCACCAGGAGACCACTGTTGGTGAGGCCAGAAGCTAAATTTAATTTATTTGTCGTGTCTTATTTTAACCCTAAAATTAATTTGAAAACACTGTATGTGTGTAACGAGTGGAAATTGTCATGTGTTGCAGGACATTTGTAGGAAAATGCACAAAAAATGTAGCATAACTTTTCGCTAGATATCATGTGAACCGCTGTATGAGCATATTTATATTTATATTGTTGGTGCTGTCTGGTGGTTTATTCTTGTTTCAGGGTTCAGAATCAGGTTTACGTTCAGTGTTAGAGAACTTCTTATGTCAGCGAGGGTCCTCACAAGTACAGAGGAGTTTGTACCTGGAAGATCTCGAAGCCGTAGATATCGAGGACTCCGATGTTGAGCTCCTCCTGGTCCTTCTGCATGGCTTTATTAACACACTGTCACACACACATCAAATCATCAATACACAATCAAAGTGCAAAATCAAATGTGTGCGTGAAGCGCTGAAGTGGACTGACGTCGACGAGGAAGTCGAAGAGGCGGGTGTACAGAGCTTTGGACAGGGCGTCTCTGGAGAAACAGGCCTGCTCGGTGTTCAGGGTGACGGAGATGGACTCGGTCTTCCCGCCCCACTTACTGTCCATAATCCTGCTGGTCAGTTTACTGCAGAGACCGTCCTGAGGGATCCCCAGCAGGAAGGACGGGAACGCCAGGACTGACGGGAAGACAGAGATGGCTTCACCATCAGTGACCCAACAGAAAGTCTGGTACAGTTAAACTGATCAACCTGACATCTTCAGTACATTTACGTTCCCTCTTTATGGTTCATATCAATTTGTGTTTCATGTTTCACTGAGTTATAAAGAGAAGAAGATATGAGTTTTAACTCAAGCTTCTAAATTTCAACAACTTCCTGTTGTATGTAGAAGACCTGCATGCACCTGGACTTCATAAACCTCCAGCTAACACTGGGACCTCGCCATGATGTCAGCTGTAAAAGGCTCTACATACTCCATTCATCTGCTGTACTACGTAGCGTGTACTGCGTAGTGCGTACTGCGTAGTGCGTACTGCGTAGTGTGTACTGCGTAGTGTGTACTACGTAGTGCGTACTGCGTAGTGCGTACTGCGTAGTGTGTACTGCGTAGTGCGTACTGCGTAGTGCGTACTGGGTAGTGTATACTGCGTAGTGTGTACTGCGTAGTGTGTACTGCGTAGTGTATACTGTGTAGTGCGTACTGCGTAGTGCGTACTGCGTAGTGCGTACTGCGTAGTGCGTACTGCGTAGTGTGTACTACGTAGTGCGTACTGCGTAGTGTGTACTGCGTAGTGTGTAGTGTGTACTGTGTAGTGTGTAGTGTGTCTGCGAGTGTGACCGGTGTACTACTGCGACTGCGAGTGTGACTCGAGGGACTGCGAGGGAGGTGACTGTAGTGGTAGTGCGTCTGCGTAGTGCGTACTGCGTAGTGTGTACTACGTAGTGCGTACTGCGTAGTGTGTACTGCGTAGTGTGTAAGGGTGTGTACTGTGTAGTGTGTAGTGTGTACTGCGTAGTGTGTACTGTGCAATATCTTACAGTCCTGGCTTTCGACCACAGCGTAATTGTTTTCCTCTCTGAAACCGATGTTTCCCAGATGAAGAATCCCTGCAACAAGCTGAAGAACCGAATCCTGTTCCTCCACAGATAGACCCACTACTGACATCGCCTCCTGACAGACAGACAGACAGTCAGACAGACAGTCAGACAGACAGACAGACAACAGTCAGTCAGACAGACAGTCAGTCAGTCAGTCAGTCAGACAGACAGACAGTCAGTCAGACAGACAGACAGACAGACAGTCAGTCAGACAGACAGACAGTCAGTCAGTCAGACAGACAGTCAGTCAGACAGACAGTCAGTCAGTCAGACAGACAGACAGACAGTCAGTCAGTCAGACAGACAGTCAGTTACAGACAGACAGACAGTCAGTCAGTCAGACAGACAGACAGTCAGACAGACAGACAGACAGACAGACAGACAGTCAGTCAGACAGACAGACAGACAGTCAGTCAGACAGACAGTCAGTCAGTCAGACAGACAGACAGTACAGACAGACAGAAGTCAGTCAGTCAGACAGACAGACAGTCAGACAGACAGACAGACAGACAGTCAGTCAGACAGACAGACAGACAGACAGACAGACAGACAGACAGACAGTTACAGACAGACAGACAGACAGTCAGTCAGACAGACAGTTACAGACCATCGTATCAGAGAACTCCTTCTTGTCGTTGATGTCCTCTACAGTGTAGGTTCCTGATTGGTTGAGGTAGAAGTAATAATCGGGGGTCGTGACCCCGAGGTTCTCCCTCTGCTCCGAACTTGCCCCCTCCAACAGCTGAGGAAAGAGGTCACACAGAGGTCACAGAGGGGTCACAGAGAGGTCCCACAGAGGGGTCACACAGAGGTCACACAGAGAGGTCACAGAGGAAAAAAGGGAAGAGAGGCCAAGAGGGGTCACACAGAGGTCACACAGAGAGGTCACAGAGGGGTCACACAGAGAGGTCACAGAGGGGTCACAGAGAGGTCCCACAGAGGGGTCACACAGAGAGGTCACAGAGGGGTCACACAGAGAGGTCACACAGAGGGGTCACACAGAGAGGGTCACAGAGAGGTCACAGAGGGGTCACAGAGGGGTCACACAGAGGTCACACAGAGGGGTCACAGAGAGGTCACAGAGAAGGGTCACAGAGAGGTCACAGAGAGGTCACAGAGGGAGAGAGGCACAGAGAGGTCACAGAGGGGTCACACAGAGAGGTCACAGAGGGGTCACACAGAGGCAAAGAGAGGTCACAGAGAGGTCACACAGAGGTCACAGAGGGGTCACACAGAGGTCACAGAGAGGTCACAGAGAGGTCACAGAGGGGTCACAGAGAGGTCACACAGAAGGGTCACAGAGAGGTCACACAGAGGTCACACAGAGAGGTCACACAGAGAGGTCACACAGAGAGGTCACACAGAGAGGTCACAGAGAGGTCACAGAGGGGTCACACAGAGGTCACAGAGAGGCCACACAGAGGTCACAGAGGGGTCACACAGAGGTCCCACAGAGGGGTCACACGGCGGTCACACAGAGAGGTCACAGAGGGGTCACACGGAGGTCACACAGAGGTCACATGGAGGTCAGGGGCAACAACTTTAAACTTAAAACTTAACTTAACTTAACTTAAAAACATTTTCTTGTATTATATTATATTCTTGTGTATTAAAACCAACACAGGTTCTTCCTGGACACAAACAGGACTGGAAGAGGAAGTGACAGGATAAGGAGAGGGAACGGTTACTAAATACTGCAAACCAGGATTGGGCAAAATGTCATGTGATGTACTACTTATTGTAGTACTTATTGTAGTACCTGGTAGTAGATGTGGAAGCTTCTCTCTCCAGGATTCTGTGAAACTACTCGACTTTTCTCCAACAGAAAGTTGGATATTTTGCCTCCATCAGGAGCTCCTCCTCGACTGAACTGGATCTCAAAGTATTTACCCTGACAGGTGGAGAGTGTACATCTGTAAGTAATATACATTAGTAGTATACTGTTTACTACTGTATGTATACTGTGTATAAACCTGTCTCCATGTATTTGTACTCACAAATCTGCTGGAGTTGTTGTTGCGGACAGTTTTGGCGTTACCAAAGGCCTCCAGCAGAGGGTTGGACTGCAGGATGATGTCTTTAACATGCTGAACACACAGAGTTCATCAGCAGTAACCACGGTAACAGGGGGAACAACAGTAGTACCAGCAGCAGGAACAACAGTAGTACCACCAACAGGAATAATAGTAGTACCAGCAGCAGGAACAACAGTAGTACCACCAACAGGAATAATAGTAGTACCAGCAGCAGGAACAACAGTAGTACCAGCAGCAAGAACAACAGTAGTACCAGCAGCAGGAACAACAGTAGTACCACCAACAGGAACAACAGTAGTACCACAACAACAGGAATAATAACAAAAAAAAGTAGTACCAGCAGCAGGAACAACAGTAGTACCACCAACAAGAATAATAGTAGTACCAGCAGCAGGAACAACAGTAGTACCACCAACAGGAATAATAGTAGTACCAGCAGCAGGAAAAACAGTAGTACCACCAGCAGGAACAACAGTAGTACCAGCAGCAGGAACAACAGTAGTACCACCAACAGGAATAATAGTAGTACCAGCAGCAGGAACAACAGTAGTACCACCAACAGGAATAACAGTAGTACCAGCAGCAGGAACAACAGTAGTACCAGCAGCAGGAACAACAGTAGTACCACCAACAGGAATAATAGTAGTACCAGCAGCAGGAACAACAGTAGTACCAGCAGCAAGAACAACAGTAGTACCACCAGCAGGAACAACAGTAGTACCACCAACAGAATAATAGTAGTACCACAGCAGAACAACAGAACCAGCACAAAAACAGAGACCACCAACAGAAAACAAACCACCACAGGAAAAACAAGACCACCAACAGGAATACCAGTAGTACCAGCAGCAGGAACAACAGTAGTACCACAGGAAAACAGAGCCGCAGCGGGAACAACAGTAGTACCAGCAGCGGGAACAACAGTAGTACCACCAACGGGAATAACAGTCATACCACCAACGGGAATAACAGTAGTACCAGCAGCAGTAACAACAGTACTACCAGCAGCAGGAACAACAGTACTACCAGCAGCAGGAACAACAGTAGTACCAGCAACAGGAACAACAGTAGTACCAGCAGCAGTAACAACAGTACTACCAGCAGCAGGAACAACAGTACTACCAGCAGCGGGAACAACAGTAGTACCAGCAGCAGTAACAACAGTAGTACCAGCAGCAGGAACAACAGTACTACCAGCAACGGGAACAACAGTACTACCAGCAGCGGGAACAACAGTAGTACCAGCAGAAAAAAAACAACAACATACACATGGGAACAACAGTAGTACCAGCAGCGGGAACAACAGTAGTACCAGCAGTGGGAACAACAGAGACCAACAGGGGAACAACAGAGTACCAGCAGCAGGAACAACAGTAGTACTACCACCAGCAGGGATAACAGTATCAGGAGCAGGACAATGAACAGTACCACGAATACTACTACTACTGAGTAGTAACTTAAGCACTATCACTAAGAGTACCACAAACAATACTGTGAAAATTACCATAAGCAATAGCAGTACCAACAACAGTACCATGAGTAGTACCATAAGTACCAGCAGTACCATAAATAGTACCATGAGTAGTACCATAAGCAGTAGCAGTACCACAAACAGTACCATGCGTAGTACCATAAGCAGTAGCAGTACCATAAACAATACCACAAGTGGTGTGCACTGACCTGGACTTTGTCTCCTCCACCGGACACTTTGGACACGTAGCTCATGATGTATTTGGCAGCGACAGTTTTTCCAGCTCCGCTCTCACCGCTGACCGGAAACAGGAAACAGGAAACCGGAAACAGGAAACAGGAAACATGAGGTAGGAAACAGGAGAGAAAGAAGAGGAGAACAGGAAACAGGAGGCAGGAAACAGGAAACATGAGGCAGGAAACAGGAAACAGGAAACATGAGGTAGGAAACAGGAAACATGAGGTAGGAAACAGGAAACAGGAAACATGAGGTAGGAAACAGGAAAAAAAAGGGGAAAAAAAAAAAAAAAAAAAAAGAATTTTTTTTTTTTTTTTTTTTTTTTTTTTTTTTTTTTTTTTTTTTTTTTTTTTTTCTCAGCACATTCATGTAGGTGTGATACAGAAAGAAGGAAGGATAGGAAACAAAAAGGAAACAGAAGCAGGAAACAGAATGAGGAAGAAAAAATAAAAAAAAAAAAAAAAAAAAAAAAAAAAAAAAAAAAAAAAACAAAAAAAACAAAACAAAGAAAAACAAAAACAAAAAACAAAAACAAGGGCAAGAAACAAAAACAGCATCAGTCTCAGCACATTCATGTAGGTGTGAAGATAGAAGGAAGGATAGTTATCAATAACTAACCAACCATCAAACTGTTAGTGATAGTTAATAATATTCAGGAGGGCTAACGTTAGCTAGCTCCCTCCATAATGTTTCACTTTACTGTCAGGAGGTGGCGCTAATCTGGACCTCTAGAGCAGTTAGAATGGCATCACAAAGACACCAGGACCTGTTCTCCTTGTTCCCCCTGAGCTCGCTGAAGTGGGCGGGGCACAGGTGGAACATGTGACTCTGATGATGTGTCTGTTAAAGCTGTGAGCTCAAAGACCCGCCTACCTGATGATGACACACTGGTTCTCGCTGTCAATCATCATGTTCCTGTACATGTTGTCAGCCAGAGCGTAGATGTGGGGGGGGTTCTCATACTGGGCCTGGAGGAGGACCAACAGTAAATAATAATCAGTAATTAATTATTAATAGTCAGTAATCAACAATCAAAAATTAATAATCAGTAATCAATAATTAGTAATCAATCATAATCAGTAATTAGTAATCGGTAATCAATAATTGTAATCAGCAATCAATAATCAGAGCATAGATGTGTGGGGGGGTTCTCATATATAATGTCCCTCTCACCCTCTCAGGGTGGTAACTGTGTCCTCCTCTAGATCTGGTCCTCTACCAGAGTCCTGGAGTTTGAGGGTTCTTCAGTATCTAAGCTGTTCCTAGGACTGTCCTCTTCTGGACTGAGTCTTCAGATGTGGTTCCTGGGTTCTGCTGGATCCGTTCTCCCAGTTTGGGGGTCACCGCCCTGAGTGCTCCTACTACCACGGGGACCACGTTAGCCTTGATCTTCCACACCTGTTCCAGCTGGTACTTCTCAACCTTTTCGTGCTCCTTCTTCCTGATGTTGGCGTCAGCTGGTATCTCCACATCTATCACCACCACCCTCTTCTGCTCTTTGTCCTCCACCACTATGTCCGGTTGGTTAGCCAGCAGCTGTTAGTCAGTCTGGAAGCTAAAGTCCCTCAGGATCTCAGCCCTGTTGTTCTCCACCACCTTCGGTGGTATGTCCCATTGGGATCTGGGTACTTCTAGTCCATACTGGGTGCAGATATTTCTGTGCACTATCCCAGCCACTTGGTTGTGCCTCTCCATGTACGCTGACCCTGCTAGTATCTTACACCCTGCTACTATGTGCTGGACTGTCTCCGGGGCATCTTAGGACAGTCTACACCTTGGGTTCAGATCTACTCTGGTAGATCCTGGTCTCTATGGTCCTGGTACTGAGGGCTTGTTCTTGTGCTGCCATGATCAGTGCCTCCGTGCTGTCTGTCAGTCCAGCTTTGTCCAGCCATTGGTAGGTCTTTGTGATATCAGCCACTTCCTGTATCTGGCGGTGGTACATGCCGTGTAGGGGCTTGTCCCTCCATGTGGTCTCCTCATCTTCCTCAGTCTCTTCAGGTTTCTGCTGTCTGAGGCATTCACTGAGCAGTTCGTCTTTGGGGGCCATCTTCCTGATGTACTCTTGGAGTTTCCATGTTTCATCCTGGACAGTGGCTCTGATGCTCACTAGTCCTCGGCCTCCCTCTTTCTGCTTAGTGTCCAGCCTCAGGGTGCTGGACTTGGGGTGAAACCCTCCATACATGGTGAGGAGCTTCCTTGTCCTGATATCTGTGGCTTCTCCTCTCTCCTCCTTTGGCCAGCTGATGGTCCCAGTGGGGTATCTGATGACTGGTAGTGTGTACATGTTGATGGCTCGGACCTTGTTCTTCCCATTCAGCTGACTTCTCAGGACTTGCCTTACTCTCTGGAGGTATTTAGCTGTGGTTGACTTCCTTGCAGCCTCCTCATGATTTCCATTAGTCTGTGGGATACCAAGGTACTTGTAGCTGTCTTTGATTCACCTATTTTGCCCGCTTGTAGGTCCATCCCTTCAGTTCTGATCATCCTTTGAGACCATCCGGCCACACTTGTCCAACACGATTGACATCCCCATGTCGTCGCTGTAGATCCTGGCGGTGTGGATCAGTGAGTCGATTTCTCGCTCATTCCTGACGTACAGCTTGATGTTATCCATGTAGAGCAGGTGGCTGATTGTTGCCCCACTCTGGCTGAGGGGGTTCAGGCAGTGGTGATAACACGTCCCCTTGGTATATGCCGCACTTGATGTTAACTCAGGCAATTGACTCGGAGTTGGCCTCTAAGGTTGTCTTCCACATTCCCATCGAGGTCTGGATGAAGGTCATTAGATGGTCTCACACAGTGCCAGACATTCCAGTATTCATGTGTGTAGCATTGGGTTGAGTCATAGTCAGTCCAGGCACACACACACACACACACACACACACACACACACACACACACACACACACACACACACACACACACACACACACACACACACACACAGACAGTACATACACGTGTTGTATAGTTGTGTATAGTGTATACAGTGTGTATTAGCTCACCGCTCCCTGGTAGAGCTCCACTTCTCTCTCTGTGAAATATGGAAGCTGTTTGAACGGATTCACAGAGATCAGAACTGGACCGATGTAGGTCTGACAGACAGAACCGGGTCAAGGACCAGGACCAGAATAGGGACCAGGACCAGGGGTCGGGACAAGAACCAGGATATATCACACACTGTCTCTCAGCTTGTCTACTGATGATTCTAATACGAATTATTATAATTATACAATATATTACATGTACAGCACATGCTACTTAATAAATGCTATTTGTGCTACTGTACATACTGTAATAACACAGTCATAGCTATAGCCATAACATAACCTGTACATACCTGGCATACATAATAGATACTCATATGAATACATACTATATTTTTATGTATCATTCATATATATTTAGCACTCTGTATATACCATATCATGTTATTTATTTCTGCTTATGGACTTCTGGTTGGACACAAAAGGCATTTTGTTGCTTTGTACTTGTGACGTGCAATGACGATAAAGTTGAATCTAATCTAATCTCTTATAATAATAATTACTGTTATACAGTATATATTGTGTTAGATCCATATACATATATATACAACCAGCTCTCTGTTTCATGGGTCCGATTTTCAGTCCAGTTACTCAGATAGGATTTACCGAAAATTGTATAATGCTCATTTTTAAACTAATATACTGTATAATAATAATAATAATAATTATTATTATTATAATTATACAGGATATCATAATAATTCTGATAACGACCAGATGTGTGTGAGGATACAAAGATGTAGTCGTCCATATATCTCTTCTTCAGGTTCTCCGTGATGGCGTCCTCGTTGATCTTGGACAGCAGCACCATGTCGTCCACACCGCTCACCTTCACGTTCTGAGCCAGCCAATGGTAACGCTCCTTACTACCCTGAGGGGCGGAGCATAAACAGAGACAGTCAGGTGATTACGTCAGTCACGTCCATCACCTCTGACCTCTGACCTCTGACCTGCTGATGTACGGTTTAATAAGAACGGGACACCGGACCCCGACATGACGCACAATTATTAGACAAAAAGTAGTAAAATATTCAAAGGACATTACTAGTAGCTCAACATTACAAGCTAACAATAAAACAAATAAAATATCAAAAAATATTAGTAAATAGCAGTTACAAATGTTAATAGATTATCAGACACAAATTACAAAAAGATGTGAAAAATGATTCATAAAATATGCATATTATTAGTTTAATAGCTAGAATACTAATAGAAAAATATTAGTAAAGTGTCAGACAGAACAGTAATATATCCTAAAAAGATTAGGAATATATCTGAAAAAATATTAATAAATTATCAGACAGAAATTAATACAATATGTGAAAATGATGTTAAAATATCCAAATAAAGTCTAAAATATTTAATATTAGTAAAGTATAGCAAAAAATGTTTAAAAAAATCCCAAATATTATGAATAAAATATCAGAAACAAATTAGTAAGATATATGAAAAATATTCAGAAATAATAGTAGTAATTAGAAGCAGCTCCATCTTCACCAGCAGCAACATTAAAGTGATAAACATGAATATTATAATATAACGCAACATAACGTAATATAAATGATTCTGCATACTCACTACTTTGACTTTTGACACTTTAAATATATTTTGATGCTGCTACTGTTGTACTTTAACTGAAGTACCTGTGTGAACACACTGTATGTGGTATTACTACTTTTACTGACTACTTCTTCCCCCAAGGACAGAGAGCGGAGTACACACTCTCTCCCTCCTGAAGAATTCCCAGCATTCCTTCTGTCCTGTGGGATCTTGTTGAGTCGCGGCGACGCCCCGACGTGTTCGCCTCGACACGCCACGCTGTGTGTGTGTGTGTGTGTGTGTGTGTGTGTGTGTGTGTGTGTGTAGTCAGAATAAAGTCTGTTTGTAAATTAAAAAACGCATAAAATATGTAAAATACATAAAACTCATCAACATAACTTGTGATTTTTAGGTTGTAGTAGCTCAGTTTTAAAGCTAGACTACTACTACTACTACTACAACTACTACTACTACTACTACTACAACTACTACTACTACTACTACATCCTGGTCTCATCTGAAACTAGAGAACCTGATGGATCCATCAGTACCAACCAGGTCAGACTACTACTACTACTACTACTACTACTACTGCTACTACTACTACTACTACTACATCCTGGTCTCATCTGAAACTAGAGAACCTGATGGATCCATCAGTACCAACCAGGTCAGACTACTACTACTACTACTACTACTACTACTACTACTACATCCTGGTCTCATCTGAAACTAGAGAACCTGATGGATCCATCAGTACCAACCAGGTCAGACTACTACAACTACTACTACTACTACTACTACTACTACTACTACTACTACATCCTGGTCTCATCTGAAACTAGAGAACCTGATGGATCCATCAGTACCAACCAGGTCAGACTACTACTACTACTACTACTACTACTACATCCTGGTCTCATCTGAAACTAGAGAACCTGATGGATCCATCAGTACCAACCAGGTCAGACTACTACTACTACTACTACTACTACTACATCCTGGTCTCATCTGAAACTAGAGAACCTGATGGATCCATCGGTACCAACCAGGTCAGACTACTACTACTACTACTACTACTACTACTACTACTACATCCTGGTCTCATCTGAAACTAGAGAACCTGATGGATCCATCAGTACCAACCAGGTCAGACTACTACTACTACTACTACTACTACTACTACTACTACTACTACTACTACATCCTGGTCTCATCTGAAACTAGAGAACCTGATGGATCCATCAGTACCAACCAGGTCAGACTAGCTGGTAGTGAAGGAGGTTAAATCAGGCTCCAGACTTGACCTCTGACCTCCAGATGTGTGGATGTAAATGGGTTCTCTGGGTCCCCACCAGTCTCCCCTTTACAGACATGCCCACTTTCTGATAGTCCCAGTCAGTCTGGATCAAGTCCTAGTCAAGTCAGCACTCTGACACACTGACAGCTGTTGTTGCCTGTTGGGCTGCAGTTTGCCATGTTCTGATTGGAGCAGATTGTTGATGCTACAGTCAGAACCTGGGAGGGTTTCTGGACAATATCTGCCATTGATTAGTGTTGTTATTGATTTACAATAATCAATATATACAACCATCAAATATTGATCTCCCTTTAAGGTTCATTTAGAACAGATAAAATATATGAGAGATATATGAGAGAACTAGTACCATGTGTACTACAGGTACTTTATTAATATGATGTGAGTTTAAACTGAAGTATTCAGATGTTAAAATGTCTTTAAAACATCAAAAAGAATAAAATTTGCCCCTGTTCATCAAATTATGTAAAATTACACCTGCAGTCACACCTGGAGCTTTGTGGCCCCTGAGGGCCAATATAATAATAATAATAATAATAATAATAATAATAATAATACAAGAATAATTTAATAATAAAGAAGTATAATAATAAGAATTAATCCTTTGTACTGCACATAAGCAGATGCTGTCAGTATATCTTTATATTTCACTATATTGACAGTAAAAACTTCATATATTAATAAATGAAATATGTTCTGCACAGAGAGCTGCTGAGAACAGGAATGAGATTATATCACAGATACAGGAAATAAAATCAGATGGAAAATGATGAAATTATAACGACATAAAAGAAAAATAAAGAAAATTAAAGTTACTCATCAAGACAATAACAAACTAAAATAGTAAAATAAAAACGGTACTTCCTGTCGTCTGTGTTCGACCGACACCTGATGTCTTCCAATATATTTATTTTATTTTTTAAAGATGTTATTTGTTATTTATAATGTACTTTTATTCTATTTTCCATATTTATTTATTTTTCGTGTTATTTTGAGAAAAATCTTTTTTATTCCTATTTTTATTTTATAGAATTTATTTTAAGAATATTTTTATTTGTTTTATGTTTATAAATGTAATTATGATTACTTTGATTTATTTCACTGAGCTATTTCTTAAAGTGCTGATCTATAAAATAAAATAAATAAAAATTGTGTTTTACTTGTTATTTATTGAAGTTCTTTAAAAAACAAAGCTGACATCAGGAAGTTTTAGTTCAAACAGCAGCACAGATCTGATCAGGGATCTGTTCCTGCATGAGTCTCACAGCTAACCTGAACCCTGTAGGACCAGGACCAGGACCAGGACCAGGACCAACAGTTTATAGTGTAAAGTCCTAAAAGTGAACTCACCATGTCTGCTGCTCCTCCTGCTTCACTTCCTGCTTCAGAGAAACGTTGAGAAATCTTCAGTCAGCCTCAGGTGGATCCGGATCCAGGTGAACTCAGACTGGTCCTGGATCAGCTCAGTCCGGATCAGTTGGGTTCAGATCAGTGAATCAGACGGATTCTGTTGATCTCAGCAACATTTTCTTCTCACTTTGTTTCCTGTCTGTTTTTCCTCCGTCAGTCTTCAGTCTCTCAACTCTCTGCAGGTGTGGGCAGGTAAAGCCCCGCCTCCTCCTCCTGCTGCCTGTGGAACTCTGGGTAATGTAGTCCTCATGGCTGACCAGCTGAGGCTCTGCTGCCCCCGAGCGTCCACAACCAGGACTACACTTGATTTCTGCACATCCCTCAATCATCTCTCCTTGGATATTTATTTATTGATAAGTTTTGTTTCATTGTGAGCTGGAGGTGTGCTGAGGATGATGGAGGGAGGGATGGATGGAGGGATGGAGGAGGGATGGAGGGAGGGATGATGGAGGGAGGGATGGATGGAGGGATGATGGATGGAGGGAGGGATGGATGGATGGATGGAGGGAGGGATGATGGAGGGAGGGATGGATGGAGGGATGATGGATGGAGGGATGGATGGAGGGATGATGGATGGATGATGGAGGGAGGGAGGGGGATGATGGATGGATGATGGAGGGATGGAGGGTGATGGATGGATGATGGAGGGATGGATGATGGAGGGATGATGGAGGGAGGGAGGGATGATGGATGGATGATGGATGGATGATGGAGGGATGGATGATGGAGGGATGATGGAGGGAGGGAGGGATGATGGAGGGATGGATGAAGGGAGGGATGATGGAGGGATGGATGGAGGGAGGGATGATGGAGGGATGGATGATGGAGGGAGGGAGGGATGATGGATGGATGATGGAGGGAGGGATGATGGAGGGATGATGGAGGGTGGATGATGGAGGGATGGATGATGGAGGGAGGGATGATGGAGATGGATGATGGAGGGAGGGATGATGGATGGATGATGGATGGATGATGGAGGGATGATGGAGGGAGGGATGATGGAGGGATGATGGAGGGAGGGATGATGGAGGGATGATGGATGGATGAT